>JANHFO010007409.1:19245-32843 GCA_032468095.1 Pareas carinatus
GCAAATGTATACCCCTTATATTTAAAATAAGTTGAGTACTTTTATTGTAATGTTGTTACATATTGATTTTTATTTATTGATTTATTTATGGTTTTTTATTGGTTGTTATTGTGGATGTTAGATGTTTATATGTTGAAAAATAAAAAAATGTTTAAAAAAATCAAGATTCTGGTCAAATTAACAAGTTTAATTAAAATATATAACCTCATTTTCCTAACAAGGTCTTTTTGAATTTTATTTCTTCTAGATGACTTTATTACCTTATCAAAGGAGCTCAAAATGGGAGATTGTTCCTAATTGTGTTCCTTTGCACAATTAGAAAGGCAATGGACAAAATTTCACTGCTGTAGAAAAGAAAAAAGCTCAATCTGGAATGGATGTCAAAGGCAGAAAGTGGGAAGAGGGGTGTTTGCTAGAGTTCACACTAGCCAATTGGACACCATAATGTGATGTTCTGATGTGAACCATGGCCTTTTGTACTTGCCTCTGATGGATAGACACAAATATACTGTAGATGTCACAGGGTTAGGATCACGATGTTGCAATGCATACTTCATCATTTGCCACATCTACACACCCATTCTCTGGGATGCCTATAGTAGGATTTTTGGTAAGAGTAAAAAGGAGAGCACACAAGCACATTGAAAGGTAGAATGAGACTTTCATATGCCTAATAGGGCTGCTTAGTCCACCATCAAAGAATGAAACTCCTTTGAACATTTCAACCTGGTTGGCTTGAATATATGACTCAAGGAGGTCTCCTTCAGCTATACAGAGGAGTTTAGTCATGTAGGTGATTATCAATGGGTTGATGATTTACTTTGCCCCATGTTCTAATGTTTTCTTATGTTCTTTTAATTTTAAAAGATAGGTGACCAGCATGCTGTATGTATAAGAGCCAAAAAAAATAACACATCTCTATATCCAAGGTCACTGAACCCATGGGGCTTTTGTAGGTAGGCATTCTTAGAAAATTAAAATGGTAGAAAACTAAATAGGGCATTGTTTTAAAAGAAACATTGCCAGTTCCCTTGTGATGGAAGAAGAAAAAAGCAAGTAGGAATGGATTAAGTGAGTGTCAGGAATATAACCATTAATTTTTCATTTGGCAGATAAGAGTTCTATAACTGTCCACATCCAGCATTCAGCAATGTTGAGATAGGGAGAGACCACCCTGGTAGCTATTTTGTGAAAGCATCCACAACATTTTCTTAAGATTAGAAAGACATCCCCTGACCCAAAAAGATGGGGGAAGGGGTTGTAGCTATTTGTTGTTGGGAGAAGTGCAGAAATAAGCAAAGGAGAAAGAGACAAGGGGAACAAAGAATCCATCCCTGAGGAGAGAAGATGCAAATAGGCTGGAGACAGAGGCATTGGATGGACGTGATGGGGTAGTGGCCTGAATAGACTGGGAGTAGCTTCAGCTGCTTTAAAATTTAACCTTTCATATTGCAGCAATTTGCCAAATTTTCCCAAAGCCCTCCTCGCTTGCTCCCCAAAATCATTTGTTTCTTCTTTCTAGTCTCTTAAAAGGTATGCAACCCAAGTTACAAATAAGTGAAGATGAAATATTTGGATTTAAGGCAGTTTAATTCCTTGATAAAATTCAAATTCATTGAAAGAGCTGAGGGAAAGAGGGAAACTCATATCTAAGTTCTTTTACTGTTACTGCTATATGAATGCTTTTCTTTCCATTAGACTGAGTGTTTTTAGTATTTTGATTACTTTGATCTACTTTACTCTAAGAGTCCCAATAAACAAAATGCATAAAATTAGCAAGAAGACATTTTCAAAAAATAGAACTTAGTACTATTTTTCTTTTAAACCAACTGCATAAAATCAGCAAGTACAATCAACACAGAAAGTTTTTGGGAATATGCTGAGCCTAGACACTTTATTTGCAATGCCTGAATTGATTGAGCTAACACAAAAGTCCAACCTTGTTGATATCACATTTTTTTTTTCATTTCAGTAGTCCTATTTCAGTGGAAAATCTTATTTTGGATCAAGGAAGGGAGGGATGATAAAAAACAAGAAAGAGACCCCCCCCCCAAAAAAAAACCTGTATTGCTTCTCAAGCAAAAATCTAAATTGTGTTCTGCATTCTTTGCATGAAAGAATCGTGTATTTAAGTGAAATACTACTGAGTAAATTTCACACAGAGGATATTCTTACATACACTCGTAAAAAGAAAGTTTAAATGCCTGACAGCTTTAGAAATTCAACAGATGTAGTAAGGCTGTATTTAGGGATAATTCTCAGTAATGTTGGTTCATGATGAGATAATGTTGTCTCAGCAAGAGAAGTTTGGACACCCTCTCTCACCCACAACCAAAAGACTTTTTCCTTTGATCAGTTTCTTTCTTGTTTGTTGCTAGAGCCATAATGAAGGGTTTTTTTTGTTAGTTTGAATTGTAGCTAAATGGGAATCAGTCCCAAGAACACATGGGTATGAAAATTGCATCCCCTTGAACAAACAGATTGAAAAGAACACTTATTTAGGTAAAGGCTGAACAGAATATACTTGTAACATGAAATGAGAGAAATAAAGAATACAGCCTTGAAAGCAATTGCTACTTCAGGATTTAATCTCCTCGCTGGCAATGAAATTGTATCCTTAACTGTGATTCTTTATCATCTTTTTATGTGATAATTCCAAAATAGTCAACAGTAGTTACCACTTTTTCCCTCTTATTGTTATAAAACATAATTCCTCAAAAACCTCCAGGGTGGTTCACATGATGAATAATAACAATTGAAAATTCAAATAATTCAAGTTTCAGGGTTGAAAGGAGGGGTCCTTGGTGCTCTCTGAGATTGCTTGTTTTCTTGCAGATGTTTCATTAGGCAACATCATCAGTGCAATTCAAGTCTCAACTTTAGGCTACACATTCAACAGCAGAAGTCATATTCTCTAGGATTTTGAGTTCTGTATGGAATCTAATGAGGGGAAAAAACCTTTACTGAAATTGTAGACATTTCAAAGCAGATATTATGCTTTTCATTAAGAATAGTATTGTCAGCAGGGATGAACAGAGGACATTTTGGAACCAATTCAAGTTCTGAGACTGTTTTATGAGTCACACCCAGATAAAATAAGCTGTAATTGCTGTAGTCAGTTTTTCTCCACTAACAAGCACAATGGGTGAATCAACTAATGCTGATTTTTTTTAAAAAAAACCTCTCAGAACTCTATCCATATTGAATCTATGGCTCTGCCACCCTAGTTAATTGGATTTTTAATGGACACAATGATTCATAAGGACTAGATATTTAGCCAATTATATGAATGGAAAAGACTTTTGAAGTTTTGAACCTCAACTTCCATATTCCCTTGCTTTGAACCACACTGTTGAACGCTTTGAAGTCCAAAATATCTGGAGGACACTACTGATCTAGGTATTTTATGTAAACATTAAAGCTACTACTACTACTACTACTACTACTACTACTACTACTACTACTACCAAGAAACATTGCAAGATGTTTTTTTCATATAAAGAAGAAACTGTTATACACTTCTATATAAAAATGTTCACAGATGCTATAGAGATAATTCTGAAGAAAATCTCCTTGAAAGATGAAAGAGAATTATGACATTCATTTATGCTACCACATACCACAGAAGGAACTATTCCACCAGAGAGAACTCTGTCACAGAGCAAGTCCTAAATTCAATATTAAATTGATATAAGCAACTTGCTAACCCAGGACATGCCTGGAATTGACCTGCCAAAGGAGCACAATTAAGACTGTTATTTAATTATTAATGGTTAAATTTGCTTTCATAATCAATTGACTTATAATTAGTTACCTAATTAATAAATGAAACATTTTTCTTTTTCACATTCCCTGTTTTGCTAATTTTGGTATCATCTAAGATGTACAAGGATCAAACAACCATACTGCGCATGAATTTCTCTGCACAGCTAATATATTTTTCAGGTAGGATGTTTTCTAGCACAGCCAGAATGATCTTCAACTCAGAAAAGCCATGAGTGACACAGATTTATTCTGCACAAATTGGCTGCAGAAGTCTATCGATAACTCTATGACCTTTATTCATACTGTATTCATAATACAAGATGCATACTCCCAACTCTATCCCTTTGCTTATTCTCCTATGTTTGCTAAATCTATGCCTCTTAATTTAAAAGACTATTTGAAATTCTTAAAAAATCTATCTTCTCCCCACAGTTTTGGTATGTATGTATGTATGTATGCATGTATGTATTTACACATACACATCCATATCATATCTAACAACTCTGGGTGGCTTACAGCATAAAACATTGCACCAAAAAAGACACTGAAATCAACAGTCATGCCAAACAGCAGATAATAACATTGACAATTCCAGACCATTAAAATCAGATGAGAAACATGGAACTGGGCACACAGAATGTGGGGAAGTGGGATAGGTTTTAATTAATTATGTTTTAATTAACTAACTACTCTAGTAAGTAGCTCCCCATTTGGCCCCCAACCCATCTGGCAGAGCCAAGTCTTTTGAAACATCAGAAGGGTGAGAACCAATCTCACTTCAGGAGTTAAGATGTTAGAGAGGGCAGGAGCCAATCTTTATCTTTATGAACCTAAAACTGACATTTTACTTGATATCTGGTACATGCCATCCAGACTATTACAAAATTCATAAACTTGTAATCAATCAATTTATTGATTTATCAATTGATCCACCCATCCAATAGCTGTATCTGTACAAACAGCATAACCCCTGGTGCATTTAATACAAGGGCAGTGGTTGGGTGGTAATGCTACCCATCAATTCCATTGCTGTCCTCCATGTGTGCTATCTTCTCTGTACCACCATGTCTCAGACTTGACTTGGTAAGCTTTTCTTATTTTTCAGCTGTGTAGAGAAGTAAACTAATTCCACCATATAGCCCATTCAGAATGAATTTGGAAATTCTTAACAAAGCTAAGCAAGACAGACTTGCTTAATTGTTGTTTGAGAAATCTCAGGGCTGATGAACCAATTCCCCATTGTTGCCAAGGAAACTATCAAGATGTCAATGTTAACATGAAGAACACTTGGTCCTCCAGTGTATTTGAACTTGCCATCCAAGATATAAAGGTGTTCTGTAATCAGGCAATGATGAGACTTAGTGTTGCTACCACTGCAGATGATTGTGTAAATATTGCTTATTTGTATTTAAGATTCCATTGAATTGTAAATGAGATAATGCAAACTGGTCATCCAATGATATCATTTTTTTTATTATTGCAGGTGATTACGTAGTCATGACTATATACTTCGAGTTAAGTAGAAGAATGGGATACTTCACTATTCAAACATACATTCCCTGTATATTAACTGTTGTCCTATCCTGGGTATCATTTTGGATTAAAAAAGATGCCACACCAGCAAGAACAGCCCTAGGTAAGATAACAAAGGAATAATATATTTTTATGTATTATTTATTTCTTTATTTTTTCATATTTATATGCCGTCCCTCTCCATAGACTCAACCTGTTGAGGATTCTTTGTAATGTATTTCTAATGAAGAATGTTTTTATTTCATGCTAACCAATGTTTATATTCTGCAAGAATTCCCCTATTCATGGTTTCCAGTCCCTGGTTGGTGAAATATTTGAAGAATTAATTCTCATAACATCATTTCCCTGGTGTTCTACTGTTGATCTCTGGGCTTTTGTGTCTTCTTAGCTTTCCTTCTACTGGTGTTGATCACGCCGCAGTATCCAAAGTGATATGTACTAAACTCTTCCTTAGCCCTGTCTCTCCAAATTTGGCATTAAATGTTTATCAGAACTTTACTTCAGGTTGGATGCTGAACAGAACATTATGGGAGGGAAAGAACAGTGTTTTTAAATACATATTATTTTTACAATCACAACATTAGGTTAAATAAATAGGTTCTTACAAAGGATATGAATACCATTGTTCATCAATAATTTAGCTAGACAACCAGTGAGTTTCTTCTACTCCTAATCTTGATCCTAATCTTTTACTCTAACAGTTGACATTTCAAGTTCATTAAATAGTGAGTTCTCCAACTATTGCAGAACCCAAACTCTTTAAATGTTTCGTACTTTCAAAACAAATTTTACTTCTCTGACCTCAGTGGAAACTTCCCACTGTGATTCTAGTTCCTGGCGTACATAACATATAATATGCTAAATGTAAAAAAAGTCCTCCCTGTTCCTATTAAGATTTTGTGGACTAATAGAGACTATTCTGCAGTTTTCAGTTTTCTTTCTGTTATGGGAGTATTCTAAGCAAGTGACTACAGTTCTATGAAAGATCAGTTTACCAAATACCTTCTTTTATACAAAGGTTTGTTAATTCTCAATCATCACTTCACTGAATACACCTAGACAGAAAGGGACTTTCACAAATACATATATATTATCTTTTCCATCAAGTAGGGACTATTTTTCAGTGTAGAAAAATGCAATACTGAGGCATGCAATGAGAATATCTGTGACCCTTCTTCCAACTCCTAAATAATTTGATTCTTGTTGTGACTCTACTGAGTAGCAATATTCTTAAGCAATTTGTTTCTTGACAGCTAGGGACAAATTCATCTTCATCTGCCTTGAGTTTCCATGTTTGACATCAAATGGTATGGTCAGCAGGGCTTGGACTGTATAGAATAATCATGGAACTTAGCAAGTAGTTTTGAAATTTGAAAGCAGCTAAACAACTCTGCATCATTACCTTCCATGCACTACATGACAGGATGGTGATAGCTGGAGTAAGTGGCTACCTAATGTTCCAAATATTTGCTTCCTGCTAGCTAATACTCTTTTTCTGTAATTTTACTACTTATAGCTTTTTTCCCCACTAAAGCAAGGCTACTTACCCACCAATATGAACCAGATCTAATGTGCTATCATCATATGTAATCTTCCCTTGACATGCTCACAATCTTCTAAGAGAAGGCAAAGTGTTTTCTTAAAGAAAAGTGAAGAAAGGGTATGTGCACTGCAAATGTGCTTATGCTTCACAGCAGAACACTGCCTTAAAACTATCTGCTTCCTGCACTCCCTACTCAGTAATACACTTCAAAGCTCTTAACTACTATCTTAAATCTTAAAGGCTCTTACTGACTGCAACTAAATTGGAGGTCATTGGCTTATTTTCAATAAAAAATAAAAACCTGTTTGAGATTCAGAGTTCTTTCTGAGCAAAAAGACTTCCTTCTGTATGAACTAAACATGGCCCTCCTTTGACTGAGTCTGTCAAGTGGAAAAAGTCTTCACAATATACCACTATGGAAAAAAGCAGTTTGCTCTTTATGGTATTATATATTTCAGGTACTCAGTAGAGTCACAACAGGTATAAGTTATAAATTTCTGTGAAAACAAAGTTCTCAAGAGCTGAGCAAAATCTTCCTATATGAAATTTCTTACACCTCTCTGGCTACTTTCATGCACACTTTTGCATTATTTTCAAATTCTACCTGCTTTCTACCATGTTGGCTTTGGATCACCAATCATTAGCTGATTCAGGGTTGCCAATGGCATCTAGTCTGCTGAAAGAAAATAGGTCTCATAATTGAAAAGCTTTCACATCTGGGCTCTCAGACACGTAACATACAGGTGTGAATATATGAGCAACTGAAATTAGAACTTTCAAACATTGTGCCCTGCTTCTAAATGCAATGATTTTAATCAACCATGAGTCACCAAGTGATAAAAAATCATCGTAAACCAGTTTTAGGTGATCAGTAGTCATAAAGTAAATCCAGAGGCTGGCTTGAGGAGTTCTGTAGAACTTGTCCAAAAAGCCAGTATTAACACAAAGGACTGAAATAAGTAGAATTCAGAGGTTGTATTCATGACTGACCTTAGAATGGAGCTACTGCTTTAGCTAAATAAGAGCAACTAGAACCACAAAGTGATAGCATGGGAACCTTGGCATGCATTTGGTTTTGTTATGCCCTTTGAGATATCTAGGAATCCTAACTGCATACTTTGTCCAGCATTGTGATTGCCAATTATTTTTGTGATCTAGGCAACTCTAAACCAATTCAAGAAGCAATTTAATATTTAATAATTAGATTTATAAACCACCCTTTTCTGTTAAAAATGAACTCAGGGCGGTTTACAGCCAAGAGTAAAATACAGAAATACATAAGTTAAAACAACATTAAAAGTAAATATTAGTGGGCTGACAATATTAAAATAGTGAATCCTTAAAACCAATTTAAAACCTGATTACTTAAAATCGGGAATGGAGGAGAGGGGCAGGGCTAGGCCAGGCCTGCCTGAACAAAAAGATGTGTCTTAAGAGCCCGGCGGAAAGCACAGAGGTCAGCAATCATTCGAATCTCTACAGGGAGATCATACTGACTTTTTTTTTTTAGTGTCACAGACTTGCCCTCATGAATGCTCTGCTGGAAGTTTAAGTAATAACTTGCATTTATATTTGGGAATAAAAAAAATGAGCCCAAGCCTTTTATCAATTGTTCAAAAGGCTAGGGGAGTAGGTTATCCATAATGAATAGATTCAAACTTTTCAATCAATATTTGATATCCTCTGAAGTTTCAGTGAAAGAGGTTTCACAAGTGTGAGCAGAAAGACAATTCAAGACCTTTCTAAAAAAAATGTTATGCTTTTATTGAACTTGCATGAAGCACCGAGTTAATTTTTTTCATGTCTTTGACTATTATTCTATGATTACGAGTCTGATATGCCTGACACCAACATTTTAAACTACTGTGTTCCTATTGGTGGCATATAAAAATCTGGGATATCTAAATCCCTTCCCTCTTTAAATTAGACAAAATGCTACAGAGAAGAAAAAATCAGACACCACTCTAAGTAGTATTCCATTTTCACAACGTGGTACAACAGAGCAAGCTCTTGAATGCCATTTTTATTACAAGCAACTTCAATCCAAAAATAAAAGAAATTTAAATATTAAGTGGTCTTACACTATTGACAAAACGTCTTGGTGCTGACTTTTCCAGTAGCAACCCTGTTATATCTGTCAATATATCCTACACTACACAACAGTATCAACAAGAGCTGCAGTTTGTGATGAACATGCTTTTCAGCGAGTCATTTTGAACAGAACTCATGGCTCCTGTTCAAAATATAGTCAAGTACCATGGCCAGGAAAGTTTTTGCATTTTTACACCTTCTGTGTCAGTTGCAGTCTTACCTGGAACACAATGCACTAAAGAGAGCCATTCATACCCTTAGCATCTTATGATTAGATTACTATAATTTACTACAGATGGGCTATCATTGAAGACTATCTGGAAATTTTAACTGGTTCAGAATGCAATGTTTTGTGTGCTTGGTTGCTTTGTTTTAATGCTGCCATATTTTTATCATATACATTTGCTGCATGAGCTGCATTAGATTATTAGAAAGTCTCTGAGTGCAATTCAAGTTACTGGTTGTCTCTATGACATCCGATGTGGCTCAGGGCCTGAATATTTTAGAGACTGCCTTTTCCAATTAGTTTCTGTCCATCTTACTGGATAATAAGGAAGTGCCCACTAAAGATTTCCATCTCTGGCAAATATTCTCTGCTGTAGCTCCCCTTCTTTGGAAAGACTTGCTCCCATAAAACACACATAGTCCCAACCCACATGGGCAATCCAGAACCAGAATAAAATGTAGCTCTTCCAGAAAGGTTTTAGGGTATTAATTATAACCAACAGGACTATACTGAACCCCTTTAGATTAATTATTTTTACTATTCAATTGAAAAATTAGGTTATGGTTATGGATTGTATGATTTTAAGAAATCACACAATTATGATTGCAAGTTTTGGAAGCCATCTAAAGTCCAGGTTTCAGGCAATAAACACATTGCAATAATTAATATAGAAAGACAAAAATGAAGCATAGATTTAAGAGCTTCGTAGTAAAACACCATCTTCATACTCCTGTGTAGAATCATTGATTCACTTGTTTGTTCAACATACTGTAACTGTGGGAGGAAAACATTTCAGAAGAAATAGTAAAATAATACCCGATTCAAAATACATTTCAAGGGACATTTGTCTGTCATTTAGCTTACGCTGAAAGTAACCTTAGTGTTACTTAGTGAATTACTTGTTAAAGTTAATTAATGTTATTTAAGCAGAATGAATAGAGAAATTTACTGGACTAGAAAAGTTCTGGGTGTCACTGTTTTAACTCAGTTATGATCCATTGGTGGAAAATTTAATGCATCTGATGATATTAATTTTAAAAATGCTGGGACTTTGAGGAAGTGCTCCAACTGTATGAATTAAAGATTTCATCCGCTTTAGCAAACTCTTCATTTGCAATATAAGATAAGGTATAATAATGAATGTCCAGGAAAAAATAAGTAGAGTACCGTAATGTCAAATAATTTATTGAAGTTCCTGAAGCTTTCAATAAAACCATTTTTTTGCATTTGCTTTCTCAATGTGTTTTTTCAGATGTTAAGATAGTTCAGCAACAGAAAAGTAGAGGGAGTTCTCAACGTAGATTTGTTTATTGACCATTCAAAGGAACAGCACTATGACTTATGACTGTTTTTTCAAACTTATGACCATTGCAACATCTCCATGGTCACATGATCAACATTTGGACACTTGGTAACTGGCATGCATTTATGACAGTTTCAGTGTCTTGGAGTCATGTGGTCACCATTTGCAACTTTGCGAGCTGGCTTCTGACAAGTAAAGCCAACAGGGGGAGCCAAACTCACTTAACAACTCCATAAGTTACCTAACCCTTAACAAGTGTGACAAAAAAGGGTCATAAAAAGAAGCACAGCTCACTTAACAACTGTCTTGTTTAGGAAAGGAAAATTTGAGCTCAATTGTAGTCATAGGGGAAAGTGTTGAATCCATCCATTTGGATTAAGCTGCAAGGATATAATTAACACTTTGGGCATGGATGGGATTGCATATAGATGGGTGACTTATGTCTATATTATTGAAGCATGTCACTTTTTTGTGAGTTTCCATTTCTAAGTTTGGCTATAGTGCAGTTTAAAACTCCAATGATGTCCTTCCAGTCAAATATGAATTCGGATGGTGATTTATGAATATTTTTCTATAACAAGTATAATCTTTATGAAATATGTTGTAATGGGATTTGATACGTTTAAAAATGTTCTTCCTAATAGTTGAAGAATATAAAATATGAAGGACAGTATAATGCCAAAACACTCATTATTCCAGGAGATGTGATCAGGAACAGAAATTCAAAAAGATCTAATTTCTTAAGGAATCCAGATTGCAATCTAACATGTTTTAACAATTGAAGGCAGCTACATTTCTGAAAATATTACAAGAAAATTGTGTTCTGTTGTTCAGGTATCACCACAGTATTAACCATGACAACTCTGAGCACCATTGCAAGAAATTCCTTGCCGCGGGTTTCCTATGTCACTGCAATGGACCTTTTTGTGACCGTATGCTTCTTATTTGTCTTTGCCGCTTTGATGGAGTATGCAACCCTGAACTACTACTCAAGTTGTAGGAAGCCACACTGTACGAAAAAGAAAAAGTCGGTAAGATAAAGTCGTATTTAAAATGGAGCACAATTCTTCTGCATTATTACAGAGATTAGGAATCAAGTGGATTTAGATCTTAAACAAATATTTTGGCTAATGCTGTCTAATAAAAGGGGTTTGCTGAAAGCATGAGGGTTCTTTGTACTGAAATGCATTGAATTAGTTCATTGAGATGCTTTTGCCACATTTATTTTGAGTGTAGAATTGGGTATGTTTAATGAAAGAAAGGACTAGGGGTGACATGATAGCAATGTTCCAATATCTAAGGGGCTTCCACAAAGAAGAGGGAGTCAAACTATTCTTCAAAGCACTTGAAGGCAGGACAAGAAGCAATGGATGGAAATTATTCAAGGAGAAAACCAACATGGAATGAAGGAGAAGTTTCCCTTACAGTTAGAACAATTAATTGGTGAAATGACTTGCCTCCCGAAGTTGTGAGCGCTCCAACACTGGAGGTTTTAAGAAGAGATTGGACAAGCATTTATATGAAATGGTATAGGGTTTCCAGCCTGAACTAGTTGGGTTGGATTGGAAGTCCTCCAAGATCCTCTCCAACTCTGTTATTCTGTTATTTTATTCTTTTATTCTTCTGTTATTTTATTTTAGTCATACCAACCGAGAGTATGGTTCATGAGATGTGCAGCTATATAAATATGACTGATTAATAAATACCTCTAGCATTTTAGTGCAGTGGCCCCCAGTCTTTTGGGCACCAGGGACCAGTTCCATGGAGAAAAGTTTTTTCGTGGACCAGAGGGAGTGTGGTTTTGTATGCTGTCTGCACCTCGCAAATGGGACTTGGCTTGTTTGCACAGCCTGTTTCCTGGCATGCCACGACCTGGAAGTTGGGGGTCCCCTGTTTTAGTGCATCATACAGGAATTAAGTGATTTGTATGTCTAATGTAAAATAACCATGTCTAATAAATTATTGAATTAATTATAACCAATTCAGAAATTAGAATAATGACAGTGGATCATCAGAGTGACAAGTTTCTGTTCAGTTCAGTCATGCCTCTACTGACAACCATGCTTTTGCATTCTACTATGATTTTACTCAACCTAAAGCCCAACTGCTAGAAACAATTGCATTGTTTTGAAGTGGGTTTCTTTCAAAACTTTAATCTGTAAAAAATACTAATATGATTATGTGCCATCCACAATGACTTGATGGCACATAATCCATCGATACTAATATAATTTTAAAACAAGGAAAATATTTTAAAAGTAGAAAAACAAAAAAAAATCCTGGCTTTGCTCATATATGTATAGCCCTGTACATTTCCATTATTTTCCTGCTCACTACAATATTTCCACCTCTATAAAATATGCCTCTGAGATTGCTCACATCTGATTCCAAATAAAGTTTTGCAGACACTTAATTGGTATTGATGTTTATACACATAGGAATGACCAGGTTGTCAAAGCCCTATAGCAGTGATGGCTAACCTTTTAGACACCGAGTGCCCGGATGAGTCACAGCTAATGAGTTGAGGCTTGTGATGTCATCACCTGGCGTCGCTACTCCTTTCTGAGCATGTGCATGGCCTCATGACATCATTGCCTGCTGCCACTACTCCTTTCTGAGCATGCTCAGCTCTGGGCAATGCTGGGGCGGCTTGACTCATGTGCCGACAGAGAGGGCACTGTGTGCCCACTGTGGCACGTGTGCCATAGGTTCGCCATCGCTGCCCTATAGTGTAACACTGCAAAATGTGATGATTTTTCAGTTAATTGGAACCTATAATGTAAGCCTGTTTTTTGTTTCTGTGTTTGAACTAGTAGAATTTACTCCAATAGATCACTTCCCTGTTATCTCATTTTTTTAAAAAAAATATGTTGCTTTGTTTTAAATCTTAGTGAATATATTCATTTGTGCTCTGTAGGCAAGAAATCAGTATTTGAAAATTCACTTCTATTTGAAATCAACACAAGGGTTAGGATTGGGACTGAGATCAGGGTTATGTTTACAGAAAGATTGGTGGAACCATCTTTTTCATTGTGGTAATTGCAACTATAGATAGATCATATGGATTGATCTACTGAGTTGAAGATCTCAATTTAAATTAAGCATTTCCCACTACCAATTCCCCCCTTTTCCCTCCC
>JANHFO010007409.1:33047-46427 GCA_032468095.1 Pareas carinatus
AAATAAATAAATAAATAAATAGACAGACAGACAGACAGACAGACAGACAGACAGACAGACAGACAGACAGATAGATAGATAGATAGATAAATATCCATGAAAAGGTAAAAGCATACATGTTATCTTGGATCTTGTTGTATAATGTGGATGCTTAACAGACATAAATTGGGATCAATAAGACAACTCCATCTATGTTTACTCAGTTGTAAACTTTTTGAATTAATAGAATTATTCAAAGTAGGCACAAATAAAATTGTTAAGACCTTATGGCATCTTTTATGATTTCCTTAATAATTAAAGTATCCAAAATTTTATGTTTTATAACTCATGTTCTTATACTTTACTTTTTTATTTATTTGAGCTGCCTGATGTCAGTTTTGGTCACATGATGGTGAGTATGGATATTTTAAAAATTAAGATGTTTTATTTGTAAATTCATATATTAAATACCTCATTATAATTTTAATAAAACAACTGTTATTATTTCTCAGTCTTAACAAACCGTTCCATCACAGTCCATCTTAAATCTGTACATTCCCCTTACCATTTCACATGGGAAAATCAAAATTCAAGTGCTACCTATAAATCCCTGATTCATCAAAAAAATATTCCAATACAACATTTGCTTAAGACTTTGCCCATCCCTATTCTGTGTCTGTTTCCAACCACTGCCTGATGCCAATGCAAAGGAATGTATGGCAAAGCCTAATTCATTTTATACACTTGGAAGCTTTCCTTGCATAGAGGTAGAATAAGAGGAAAAATATTTCCTAAACAACAACACAGATACAGAAAATGTGACCTAAGTCTGTCTCACCTGTACACTGAAACCAAGGTGAAGCAAAGCTCATGGGAATACGGCAGAAAGTAGATGTTGTCATTTTATGTTTCTTCCATAGTAGTGTGCAAACAGAGAAAGTCCCTTTGAACTTGAATTCCATCCAGCTGATAAAATAAAATCCTTAGAGGATACAGAAAGTGCTTTGTTGGATATTCCATCTACCAACACCTGCATCCATTCACCAGAATATACTTCTGTTTTTCTATACTTTGCTGCTTTGTGCCATTCAAACATATGTATTTTGGCGTGTAAAGTGTCAAAGGAAAGCTGGACAACATGATTTCTTTTGATTGCTTATATTAGACCCAGGAAACTTCAAAACTTCTCTTGTTGCCATTGTGAGGTTCCAAAAGCCCAGTTTGAAATAGATGGAGACACGTGAACAATCTTTTTAAGAGTTTTATTTATAGCATTTGAAAAGGCGGATTTCTGCCCTCATCCAACATAGGGTCAAAAAGTGAAATACAGTGGCCATGAAATGCATATTTATACATTTTTACAGATAAATAATCCAAGCGCCTATTCTGCCCCTCCTTCCTGAGTTCACAAGCTTGGCAGTTACAACATTCCATGACATTATGCATTATTCCCAGTGTACCTTGGCACAAAGCTAACCTAACTTGATCATATTCCTGGAAAAATTCCTGGATACGACACTTGTTATTGTCCTAACTAGCAAAAAAAACAATTATGTAAGTATAGGGCCTGATCAGGTTATACTAAGGACAAATATGGAGTAACTTTTGCTCCTGAACTAACAGTTGCAATCTTCAAGAATATACTTGTTATTTTTGTTTCTGACACCATAGTACAGCCTCTTTCTCTCTCTTTTTTCTGCAGAATTACTCTGTGTTAGAGATGAGACCTCCCCCTACAGTCATCGCACTGAACAATGCCATGTACTGGCAAGAATTTGAAGACAATTGTATCTATGAGTGTCTGGACGGCAAAGACTGTCAGAGTTTTTTCTGCTGTTATGAAGAATGCAAATCGGGTTCCTGGAGGAAAGGAAGGATACACATAGACATCTTAGAACTTGACTCTTATTCCAGAGTCTTTTTTCCCACATCGTTCCTGCTCTTTAACCTAGTCTACTGGGTTGGATACCTCTATCTCTAGAAACAATGAAGAAAACTGTTTTTCCTACTTCTTAGGGATGAGACTATGTGGAAAGACAGATCCTGAATGGCTCCATTGGAAAGCCTGAAAGGGCACCTTACTTTTCCTCATCCAGGAAAAGAAAGATTTTATTTATTGTTTTGTCTAAAGGGGGGGGGAAGATGAAAAGTCACTTCACATCTGAGATTTTTTGCTAACTACACCTGACACGATCATGTAACAATATTTATATTAATTGTTCTCATACAATGGAGAAGTTGCTGTTTTCTTTGGGTTACAGTTAACCATGTAGCGTACAGATAAACAAGATAAGAATGTTTAGGATAGTCATTTTTACAAATTTGATTTGAGGAGAATCTGAGTTCATGAAAAATCACTTCAATTCACCTCCTGGGTTTCAGGATGCTGTCTCTGATCTTCTTTTGAGGTAAAAAGGCTTGATTTCAAAAGAGCCTTTACATTTGGTTTTTTCACAAAATCGTTGAATTAAGCTTTCTTTTAATACAGAGTTTAATATTCCACATATTGGTCAAATACTTCAAACAAATAATTGATTTCTGGAATTTTG
This sequence comes from Pareas carinatus, assembly GCA_032468095.1. Lineage (NCBI taxonomy): Eukaryota > Metazoa > Chordata > Lepidosauria > Squamata > Pareidae > Pareas > Pareas carinatus. The sequence goes on from JANHFO010007409.1 coordinate 35,576, forward strand.
CATTATGATAATGCTTAGTTTGCTTTTCGTACTGTGTAAGATGACTTTCTATGTAATAGTAATGGAAAGGTACAATTCATTCCAAGCTACAGGTTCATTTCTTCCATAATTTACCACAGGTAGTCCTCAAGTTATGACCACAATTGAGCCCAACATTTCTGTTGTTAAGAGAGAAATTTGTTGAGTGAATTTTGCCCCCTTTAACGACCTTTCTTGCCTCAGTTGATAAGTGAATCACTGCAGTTGATAAGTTAGTAACCCGATTTGCTAAGTAATTCCGGCTTCCCCATTGATTTTACTTGTCAGAAGGTCACAAAAGGGAAACACATGATCTTGGGATACAGCAACGATCATAAGTATGAATTTTGGCAATGGCACGCATGCCACAGTGGGCACACAGAGTTCTCTCTGCTGACATGCGAGCCAAGTCGCCCCAGCAACTGAATTTTGATCATATGATCATGGGAATGCTGCAAAAGTCATAATTGGAAAACAGTCATGTCACTTTTTGCAGTGCCAGTATAACAGTCACAAAATGAACTGTTGTAAGTTGAGGACTACCTATATTTGTTTTTATTGATATTTTCAGGGTGATAAAGCTCTCTAGTTCCAGCCTGAATAAGATCTACTGTATCTGTGCTAATTAAAATCCATGTGCCTCGGTCACTGTTCTGTTAAATTGCACATCCTATTGTTGCACCATTTGACTTGTGAATTCTTCCATTTAAATGGCTGCGGAAGTGCTTGTTGTTGTTAGTATCCTCACCTGGTAAGGGATCTTTGGACTGGCATAACAATAACTTTTGTTCTTAACAAATCAGTAGGAGCCTTAAGGATGCAAACAGGATTTTCTTGTCAAGAACATGAGATATTGGGAGTTCAGTAGAAGTTAAAAAAAATGTGGCGATGAGGAATCACTAGGACTTTTTTTTAACTAGGAGTTTTTAAACTGGAAATGTATTTTATACTTTTGGAACACATTTCGGATATTAAATTCCTGAAAATAATACAGTCTTCTGTTGTAAAATATTCATTATAGACAAGCCCAGTTCTAGAAGGCTAATGTAAATGTCTCCATAGTTAGTTAGTTATTCAATTATTTATTTATTTTCATTTCTACGGCAAACAGTATATTTACTGTTTAAAACAATTGCTCTTGTGGGCCCCCTGTCAAACTCTTAAACGTAGCACTATCTTTAAAAGTGTAACGTTAATACTATCAAATGCCTTTTGTTTTTCACTGTCAACCCAAGTACTCACTTAACTCATTTCATATATTTAACTACTGTGCACACTTCATGTTGCTCTATATTGTCTCATTTGCTCTTGGAACTTAGTATTAAGATCTTATTTGTTCAAAAAAATGAATATTTAATATCAAAATTATTCACCTGAAAAGGAAAGCTTAATTGTTTGGTAGTAAAATGTGCTTCATAAGAAGAGGGTATAAGTTTCAATTCTAGGCATTTTTAGATAGGACTGAGAAGAACTATCTGAACCACACAGAGATTTGCTGTTATCAAAACATAGCAGTTAGCTAAACCAATGATTCGATCTAAAATAAAGTTGCTTCTACTGTCTATAACAAAGATAGCTAGTCTTTTGGACACTGAGTGCCCAGATGAGCTGTGATTAATGAGTCGCGACTCATGATGTCATTGCCTGGTGCCACTACTTTATTTCTGAGCATGCGCATGGCTCCATGATGTCATTGCCTGGCGTCGCTACTCCTTTATGAGCATGCTCAGTTTTGGAGCGATGCTGGGGCGACTTGGCTTGCATGTCAGAGAAGAAAGCTTTGTGTGCCCGCTGTGGCATGCATGCCATAGGTTCGCCACTGGTCTATAACATATTATAAATTCAGTTTTAGTAGGTAATGCTTCAGAACTGCAAATGCTAATTCAGAAAGATTGCTGGATTAAAAAATGTATCAATTTTTGCTAAAAGGTTTCCAAAAATATGCTTTTTTTAGATTTTAGATTTCTTTAGATTTACAATTTATTAGCAGATATTGAACTCTTTCAACTTAAATATGGATGTCAAATTTTGTTCCAGTTTATTTCTTCTCAATTTTCAAAAACGTCAAGAACCAAATTGGTTTTTTTTTCAGAAAGATGTATTTCATCTGAAGAATATATAGTAAAACTTACACAAGACATTACTATGGAAGCAAAGAACTACAATATTAAACTAATGGCCTATGTAAATATGAGAGCAATTTTCTGACAAAGGACACTGTAAACCCTCAGATAGTGAAGCTAAATTGAACTTACTGCTTGTTGGTATCAGGACTGTACTTTCTTTTTAGATTCTGAAATCCTAATTTGTTTAAATTAACTGAAAACATGACACAGACATAGAATTATTGCTGAGAATTGTCACACTGTAGACAAAGTGGCATACTTTATGTGCAATTTCATAACACATATAACTAGAACACATATTTTATAAGATAGGACTTGTATATTTGTCTTACTTTCTATTGTCTATCATCAAAACAAGACATTTGATAACAATCAAACAGAACATAAAGTTGTGCTCACAATCTTAGCACCCTTCCCCCCCACAGCCTGTGAAATCAAAGCAGACATATTAATTTAGCCAAACTATTTTGTATATGTCTTGGTTAGTGTAAATGATATGAAGATTTTTTTTCACGATCTTTAAAATCAGTTATAGAAAAGTTGCATATAATTCACAAGCTAATCAGACATTTTGGGATTCAAAATACTTTGAAAATATTTTTCTTCCAAGGAGTATTGAAAAGTAGCAAATTCACTCTGTGTTATCTTTCAGAAGCAGAATGGGTGCAGCTGTCATTTGTTGAGCAGTGCCAATCAAAATTTGCAGCCCTACACAGTCAGTGACATTCCTCATTTTCAGACTTGACATTCCTCATTTTCTGATTAACTCATGGGTGGAATCCAGACAAGTTTCAATACCATTGGTTGTGGTGCAAGTGATTTATATTTTCATAGCAATCAACTCTTTTTCTTCAGCAGATTCATAGCTCGTTCTCCCTACATCCCAGATATACTATTAGATCTGAGCAAAAAAAAAAAAATCAGTAAATCACTAGGTGGTAGTAAATAGCTTGGGTTTTCTGCATGAATTTGCAGTCAACCAGTGGACATCCAGAGAATTACAGTCCAGATCAGATAGTATTCCACGATTTCTATTCTCCTGTTTGAATTAAAAGATTAATGTGGGATATTATAATAGCATAGCACTTAGATTTATACACACTTCACAGTGCTTTACAGCCTTCTTTAAGAGGTTAAAATCAGCATTTTGCCTCCAACAAATATATATCACAATAATGTATATATATCACAATAATTAAAATAGTATATTTTTCCGACAAACACATCGTCTGAGTATATAGCCTGTCCATACAATTTCAATTTCCTCTCCCTTAAAAGACAAGTTAATTTTCATGTCATTTACAGAATAGATCCCAATATTAAAAACATTTTATTTAAAATTCAGATTTAAGATCTATGTTACTCATTTTTCCAATCAAACCTAAATTTTGGATTTAAAAAACTCTAAAACTATAAACTCTAAAAACTCATACTATTTGTAAAATCAATCCCAAAATTAAAAATGTTTCATTTAAAATTCAAATTTTAAATCTGTATATTTTCCCAATATTTTTTCTAATCCGGTATACATTTTATTGTTTTATTCGATATCTCTTCTCATTCATAGCATAAATCTCAACATTAAAATCATTTTCTTTTTTCCCCATAAGTCCTTAACACAGTAAATACCGGCATCAAAATTCATTTCATTTAAAATTCAAATTTACAATCTGTATATTTCTCTAATCAAACATAAATTTTACAATATTAAAAACAATTTCTTATACTATTCATAAAATAATATTATTTAGAATTCATGTTTTAAATCTATGAGTCAGCCTTGAGCTGGTGAAAATAGAACTGGCAGCAGCTAGCATCAGAAGAATTAGACTGCACCACTGCACCACACTGCACCACACAGCTCTTTTTCATAACTAATATCATAACTGCTAGCCTGGATTGCTACAAAAAAGTTCCTATATTAACTTTCTGTCCAGTTTTACTAACTGAATACAGGAATTTCGTGCAGATTTCTTTGCTTACCTTTTGAATTACTGTGCTCAACCTGTCTCCCTATCCTTTATTTATTTTTAGAAGCAGCTCGCTGTTCCATGAATATTTTTTGTGGTCTTCAACAGCCAACATGAATTATTCTTTTTTAGCATCTATAAGGCAAGTTTTAGGAAAGCGATTTGAGAGCCAAGTGCTATTATTTCCACAAAAAAATGCAACTGATGCCAGTATTATTTTTATTGTCTTATGAAACACTTTCCCTTGAGATGTGCAACCAGCCACGATTGAGCAGATGGAAACAAATTATGAAACTTTTCAATTAATTTATAATGGAACCTTCTAGAATAATGGCTTTAATGTTTATTGGTTTTGTACTTTTTGTTCCACATAATGTTTTTTATTATTAATGCTATTTACTTAGACATTTTTCTACATGGTCACTAGGAATCAATACTGATTTGATGGTACCTAGTCAATCATACTCATTACTTAGAAAATGCATTATCTAAATTTCACCATTGATAAGCAATCCCAACTCTGTGGCTTCAAGATAAAAACATATTGTTACAAGTTAAAATCATAATAAGGGATAGCAGGAATGAAAACCCAATGGCAAGAGTAACTAACACTGACAAATAAGTCTTCAGCTGGTCTAAAAGCGTTCAAAGCTTGGTGTTGGCCCCCAGTGAACAGGGAGGTGATGCCACGATTGAAACAACTTTCTCTTTAAAAGGCATGGAGAATCTTTCTTGAACTGATCATTCTTGACTATTGTGTGAGATAGCAGAGACCATGGTCCAAAAAATGATGAGAAACAGTGGATGACCTCAGAATAAAAACTAAACTTAATAGAGTTAATATGATTATTCTCATGGATTTGATAAATTCTACACATTGAACTTGACATTGAAGACTTCATATTTGCTCTGCCAATTAATATAACCCATAAATCTGCATTTGTATAGCACAGCTGTTGATTATTGGCGCAAGTTAGGGATCAATTAATATTTCTTTGTATCATGCTTTCTTTCATTCCATCAGTTGAGTATCTTGTAAGTAAATGATCTTAACCTACTTCATCCTTCTCCAATCTGATAACTTTTAAATGAAATGAAACATATTTCCCTTCACCCCATCAGCATTGTCTTTGTCATTCAGACTGGAATTAAGGAAGTTGGTTTTATATGCAATTGCAAAGTAATTGTATACTTTGTAATACAATTGCTTTACAAGTAATATTGGTAGCCTGTTTGATTGCCTGTTAATGTTTGTTTATTCATTTATTTTGTTTATATATACCATATGTTCCAAATCAACAAGCTGGTCCCCAATAATTAAACATGAAAAGGAAGGCACATTTAGTCTGTAGATGTACAGCTTGGATCCATTGTGAATTTTCAGATAAGATGTCTATAGTCCTGCTATCAAATTGAGCATTTCTTGATATATAACTTTCTAGAGTAAAAGCACAGTTGCCCCCTTAATTTCATTGAACCATCAAAGAAATTATACTAATTAAGTGGTGCTACAGCCATCCCCAAAAACTAAAACACAAACATGCAACTTTGGGAAGGACATACATGGAGCAGCATGAGATAAGCCAGCCAGATCAACTGGATCAACCCTGATCAGGTGATAGCTATCACAGCCAGTTCACCCTTACATCAACTTTTTCCTTACAGTACATCTACCTGACTTATTCTTATTTCAGTCTATTTAGAGATACAAAATAAAAAACCAAAAGCAAACTATCAAATGCAAATCCTTTTTAAATTCACAAGTTTTTCAAGAAGTTCCAAATATTTTTTTTAAAAGCTGAAACAATAACTTCTCACCACAATATTTGCACATAGAACAAATTCCATTGTTAAAACAAATGTAAGGTTAGGCAAGTAAAACTCGGTTCCTTTCCATTACAGTCTTCAAGTCTCTCCATTGTGTATCCATCACAAAAGAGGAAGCCTGTCCTTCTGCCTTCACTCTAGCATTGATGTAATCTCCTAATTGATCTTATCATGACACATTGTGCCTGAGAGCTGAAGACAACCAACAGTCCTAGTGTTTTATTTCAGTGCTAATAAGATGTCACTTTCCATAATGTGACCTCTTTACCTAATCATATCAGAAATTTTCCTCCTATAAAGCCTAATAGAATCAAGCTATAACTTTTAAAGTTATAGTTGATTTAAAAAAAACAAAGCTTCAATCGTATGTGTAACACCACTATCTAGCAGTTTTTCTTGAAAAACTTTGTTCATCTTGTGCTATATAATAATAATTCCTGTAAGGGAAGTCCTGAAGGATTTTACTGATTATTCACAAATATCCAACGCATAATCTGAATCTGTTCAGATTCACTGTTCAATGTTCAATGTTTCAATGTTCAGAATTCTCTAATTGTAAAGACAAATACCGAGAAATCTGGGAGTTGAATTCCAAATACATGGAATGTACCCAGACTAGGAAAGAGGGGTAGGATCAACTTTCCTTCCTTCTGCCAGATACTATGAAGAAATATTTTTACATTGTTAAGGACAATATTCAAGTGAATAAAATTGTGTCCATATTTAGGTAATTCTTTTCCTTCTTCATCACCTACTAAGCTTGATAAACTACCAAAGATGAACCAGATGAATTGCCAAGGGATGATTGTAGATCTTTCAATGTGCCACTGATACTAACAATTAAATGAGACACCTACATGAATGAAGACAAATATATGTGTCCCAGGATAATGTTGCAAGATCCAACTTGGATCGGTCATTGGGACCAGAGGTTTAGTCTTCCGCGCATTCAGACTCGGACTGAAACCTATCCTCAGGGAACTTCTCTATCTCTCACCAAAATATGAGAGAAGATCCCTGAAGATAGGCTGCCACAAAAGTCTAAGAGCTCAGAACACTAAACCTCTGAGTCCCAATGATTGACCCAGTTTGGATCCTGAAACACATTTCAGAGGCATCATTAATATATAGTATGGAATAACCATCATCATCATGTGCATCTAAATATTTACATCAATCTCTAACTTGTACTGGAGCCTGTTTGTAGCAAAATATTGAACTAGATTACCTCACTTAAATCCAGAAAGACAACTGCTTTCTTATATTTCTATCTGGATCATTGAGCATTTAGTAAAGTTTGTCATATAGAATGGCAATGCAGTTCTGTTTCTCTGTACTTGGCTTACTGAAAAAGATGGATTGACTTCTCTAATGTAGGACTTTCAAATATGTTGGCTTATGATTCCCTTTATTTCAAACCAGCACTGTAACTGGAGATAACAGGAATCACAATATATCTGGTGCATCTATAAACAGTAAGATTTAAGGTTTTCTCTATGGTTATCTATATTTTAATTTATTTACTAGAATGAAGTGAGTGATGAGTATATTGATATATTGCCCTTATTAATTAATGATATAACTATAACATTAAAGACACCAAAAGCCTAAGCAAGTTTAATAGGCATAAATTTACAGCATATTAGGACAGGGCCAAACTACATGCTTGGAATACTCATGGTTACAGAGTTTATCTGTAAGTGAGATAGGTAGCATACACGTTTAATAAATAAACAAATTGACAGGATCAAATTCCTCATTTCTTTTCATTCAATATTCTTTGCAGTTTTTACCATAATACAAAGGTATAGCAACAGTACTAAATTGAGCAATCCAATCAGAAAACAAACCTCAATGACTAGTATTATGCTGCTTATGTTGTGCTTTACTTTATAATTGTTTTGATTTGGACTGCCAGTGAAACAACTGAGGCAAAAAAAGAATTAGCTCATTCCCTTTCAACTTTACATTTCTCATCTTTGTTAACAATGCTGTTTGTGATGTTCTAGTGAAATGAGAACTAAATTCTGTGCCCAATGTGCCTTGATTAATACAGGTAGCACTAGTATGCCAATATGCCATTCTAGCTTAGGTAGTTATTTTAGTAGTACCCACAGGGTTTTCCATAGAAAGACCCCGTCCCTCCCATTCACAATCAAACCTCTTTTGTTTCTTACACTAGCATCACCAGCAAAAAGCTCCACCTAGGTGATGCATCCACATCCAACTTTGTGTTAAAAGGTGGGGCTGTGCATCTAGACCAATATTTATATTTGTATTTTGATTCTGACATTTGTATTTCCGAATATAAATAAAAGTGCATATTATCAGAACATGGTACATTGTAAGCTGGTTATTTTCTAGACCACATAAATCATTTCATTATCTCTGTGAAATGAGCCCTTTCGCTTGTAATGTTATTCTCATTAATTCATTCTAGCATCTTATTTCTCATGTGCTACCCACACACCAACAGTACAATCCTAGGTAAAAACCATTAAGAAATAAATGCTGTTGTGCTCAGAGATTGCAGTTGCACAGTTTAAAGGTAAGTCTCTTTGTGTTCCAGTTGATAATTTTGCCTGGAGGATTGATTTAGTTTGTAATCTTTAACTACATTGAAATTAATAAATCTCCTAAAATGAAACGGATGTTTTGTGATGGAAATTAATGAATATGGCCTTTCCCAGTCTGATATCACCAAATCTTCCAAAATTTCATGCTCTACCTCTGCTAGCTGAGAATTCAGGAATTTGTAGTCTCATTGTATCCAGAGAAGTATCAGGATGGACTAGAATGATATAATAAGCAATGTTGAAGCAGGGACTACAATCAAATCATACAGAAAAGAAACAATTTTTATTTATTTTTATTTATTTACATTTTTATAAGTATAAGAAGTATAAATAGTTCTTCCTCAAGGCGAGATTCATTTCAGGTTTTCACAATACACCTATCCTTACATCCCTATCACATGAAATCAATGTTCTCCTGTAACAAATTTTGCATGCTGTGCCCTCATATTGCCTTAATCTCATCTACAATTCACAGATGAGTCATCCTTTAGTCCATGGATCAACTGTAGGTGCATAGTTTCATCTATGGAATGAAGGACTGCTACTCAGTACCCATCCGACTCCCAATCACCATGTAAGTGGGCTGTCTCGTAACTGAGTGCTAAGAGAAGGCTAAATTGATGGCCCTAACAATCTCTCAAAACGTGCCTCCTCCATCGGCCCCATCGGCCCCAACTATCTCCCATCATCAGTAATGGGAGTAATAGTACTAGTAATAGACTGTAATTTATGCCTGTTTTGATCATGAGCAGGTGATGCTTGATGAGAAGGAAATGAAGTCAGGGGAATCCATTAATTGCTTTCCTTAAATCATATTATATTGATTGATTAAGAATCACCAAATGGCCTTGTTGCTGAAGCAGAACAGGATATGGCTGTTGGGGCAGTAAATAGTATTCCTTTCTCCCAGCAAAAATAGATTGTACTTTAATGAAACACTTCAGCTGTGTCCAATGTCAATCATTTTAGATATTAAAATATAGTGACAGATGTAGCTACAGACAAATATTATTATCATTATTTTACCTTTTTTTAAAAAAATTCAAGGATTTGCTTTTTGTGAGAGGGTCGGCTATACAAATTTGTTAAATAAATAAATTTCCATTATTTTCTCTGAACTATATTGTTCATCTGGCAGCAACCATGCACTTGCCACTTTAAAACAGTCATATTAAATTTCTGTCAGAACTTGCTGCAACAACTTAAACAATAAAGCCATAATTGATTTTTAAAAAGAGCTGAAATCTCTTTCTATCTACTGCAGTGCAATTTGCTTTATGTTGCTTAGGTGTTATCTGATAACCTCAAGGGCTGCTGTTGTCTTATGAGAAGGCTCAGGGTGAAAGCTCTGAATTAATATTGTCTCCCTCCTCACGACCTAACAAATTGTGCATTCAGGTCCCAAAAGCAACACAGTAAAGGATAATATGTGATAATATTTATTTGTTTAGGTTCTGTTCTTCCAGTCGTTGTTTATATTTAGCATTCATGACCCAGCTTTCTAATCAAGACAATATAAATCACTTAAAAATAAAGTTAGTGAATCTTAAAAGAAAAAAACCAAGTCCAGTTCCATAGACATTTCAACAATGGTACTGAAAGGGCTGAAATACTGTGGATTAATAATTTTAAAGCAATTCATGGCTCTATCTCCTCATCTGGTTAGCTTGACAGACTCCAATCCCTCTGAGTTTTGTCCATATAAGAATGCCAAATGACCTCTGAGAATTGGGCATTTTCAATTGCCATCCCCATACTGTGTAATTCTCTCCTAATAAAGATCCAGCAGCTAAAATGTGGTTATTGCACTTGGTATGGAGGAGTGAATATGCTGAGATTGAAAATATTCATCAGGTGAATGCCTGATTTTATATATTTTCTTCATTGCATGATGTTGATTTGCTGACTATTTGGTTTAGTTTATGAGATTTATCTATTATTTTTGACAGGTTTAAAACATTATAAACATTCTGATGTGAAAACACTTGCCAATTCAAAATATACAGTTTTCATGTGTGAGTTCAGAGTTCAGAACAACTATTTTGACCGCTTTTATTTTATTTATTTTTATTTTATATTTTGATTTATATATCACCCTCCTCCTGAAGGACCCAGGGCAGTGTACAGCCATTTAAAAACCACAAAATATGAAATTTAAAACAATTTAAAATGAAATTAAACCTATTGGGTTGCAAATCCATTAAAAACTCTAAAATTTTAAAACTCCTGGTGACTCCCTAAAACCCTCAAGTATCAACCCCCCCCGAAGGAACCGACCCAACTAAAAACCCTGGGGGTCAGGCCAGCCCAGCCTGGATAAAAAGATGGGTCTTAA
>JANHFO010007410.1:9154-24662 GCA_032468095.1 Pareas carinatus
CAGACAGTTGAAGAAGAAAAGATGGCTTTGGAAGAATATCTGAAGGACAATGAAGAAGATGCACTGAAGTTAGTATAACAGGAAGGCTTACTGACTACTGGAGAGACCAAACTGGCCTACAAAAAAGACCAAATGAAGAATAGAATGGAGGCATCGGAAAACAAAGCACTACATGACCAGTACATTAAGAAAATAGCAGGGAAAGCAGATAACAAGAAGACCTGGCAATGGTTAAGAGTAGGAAAGTTGAAGAAAGAGACTGAGGGGTTCCATCCTGCGACGATATCTGTAACACCATCAAACATCCACACCTGCCTGTCCCAGGTCCTTGGTGAGGTCTCAATAGGTACACAAAAATGCCAAATTCAGTCTGAACACCTGGCAGACTGTGCAATGAACCATAATAATAATAAGCACCACCATCATCATAGGTAAAAAAAGGTTTAAATTCATTCTTTTCTTTCCTCATTTGTAATCCTGATAATCCTGAAAAATGTCCTGATACACTGTCCTTAGTTTAAAACAGTAATCCTTGTAATGAAATTAATGGATCACCCTGATTTCCCTGAGGAAAAGGGAGAGCCAATGCTGCCTTGAAAAGTATCATACAAGAGAGAGAGGAACCCATAATTGTTTCATGATCAAAGAAAGAAAGATAACAACGAGCTGCCCTAATGGGTCAAGCAGTTAAAAATGGTAGGTAGGAAGTATGTACTTTCAGACTGACAAGATTCTAATAATGTAGCCTTACACAAAGTAGATTTAGTCTACTTTCATTTAGTCATCTAGTTGTATCCCTTGGTCGACATGTCCTTATTTAAAACTAATGCAAAATTCTTGATTTCCCTTCCCCCCTTGGAATAAGAACATTAATATTTCTGTCAAGATTGTGTTATTGGAAGAAAGAATTTAATTTTTCCAGCCAGAGCACTGTTGTCTCAGTATACTATCACTTGAACATTGATGGATTTACATATAACCGTAGGAAATATTGGACAAGTCACTGCCTCAGATGAAGTTTCCCAGCAGTACAATTTTCCTGTACCCTCCTTTTTACCACATCTTTTGTAATTATATAGTACCCAACAGACAGAAACAATGCGTATACAGAATTATAAAGTGAAAATACTGACATCTAAATACCACCTAATTTCATGGAGGAGGCAAATCAATAGGACAATAAGACTTATCTGAAACAACTTTTTTCCCATCTGAAAATGAAAAATTTATCAAAATGAATCATAGCATTGGTAAGATGTTACAGCATTCCATGCTTGACTCACTTTACCTCAGTAATTTTTGAAAAGAAACTTAAAAGAGGGAACATTACAAAGGAAACATTATATAAGTAAAAATAAATTGACATGCTGCCCATAATAACTCTCAAAGCAGCAGGATTTTTAAATCTCCAATACTTTTATCAAGTACTCCATAGATATTTTAAAGTCTGAATCTGCATTCCAGAGATCTTGAATAATTGTTTGTTTGATTAAACACTATCAAATTAGTGTTGAATGTTAATAATCATATATATAAATTTCCTTCAGAATGATCAGTCCCCAGCCTGGCCCTTCAATCCTTCAAAGATGAACTCATTTCTCACTGTAATTCAATCCTCCACTTTGCTGCTGGCTGTACTCTTCTGTTTCTTCCAAGTGCCTTGAGTGAGAACTCTGGTTTGATTTCTGCTATGATTCATTTGTTTATTTTCTTAGCTGTCCATAGTATTCTCAAGAGTCTTTCCCAACAACAGTGTTCAAAGTCATCAATACTCTTTCTGCCCTATTTCTTTCACAGAATCTCACACGGAAAGCCTCTAAATATCTTTACTGGCACCTTATCATCTGCTAGCCTGAAAATATTTTTTGATTGCTGGTATGTTTTCTTTGAAACTCAATTCTAAAAGGCAAAAGCTATGTTTTTAATAGTCAATCTTAAAAGCTGGTTGCGGAACATGTTGATATTAGGTTGATTTTCTTTACATTTAATCATAATCCCATGTTTTTCACTGGGCTTCTTGACTTCTTGTTATTGGAGCCTACAGATAATATTCATTTTCAGCTATCTGTACTCAAGAATAACAAAATCACAAGGTTGGAAGGGAACTTAGAGGTCTACTAGTCTAACCCCCTGCTCAAGCAGGAGACACTATACCAGCAGTTCCCAACCTTGCCAGCATCAGGGACCACTTCTGTGGAAAACAATTTTTCCATAGATGGCAGGAGGGTGGTTTTGCATATTACCTAGATCCCATGCATGCATAGATGAAGCTTTGCTCGCTTATTCAGTTCAGTTCCTAATGGGCCATGAACTGCCACTGGTTCATGGCCTGATGATTGGGGACTCCTACCCTATACCATTTCAGACAAGTAGTTGTCCAATGTCTTTTTAAAGTTCTCCATTGATGGAGCACCCACAACTTCTGAAGGCAAGCCATTCCACTGATTAATTGTTCTGTTAGGAAATTTCTCCATCGTTCTAGGTTGCTTCTGTCCTTGGTAAGTTTTCATCCATTGCTTTGTGTGCTGACTTCAGATGCTTTCGAAAATAGACTGACACCCGCCCCCCTTCACAGATGGGGGAAATCCTACAGCTTTTCCTGGTTGGCAAGCTGAAAGCTTTTCTATAGTCAGTGAAACACATACAAACTTTTTTCTCTCTTTGGCTTTTTTCCCCTTATTCATCATTCCCCAGAAGTTATGTCTCTTAATACTAGGCCTTTTTAAAAATCAGTTTGAACTTCTGGCATCTCTTTTTCCATGTTAGGAAATACAATTAAAGGACATTATTGTTTCCATGTAAGGAAACAAATCTGTGTTGAATGATTACCGGGTATAAGCATTATTTTGCTATTATGTAGAATTAAGGCTATTCTTCAATATTTTTCATACTCTGTTGAGTTTCCTCTTTTTTTGGTTACTGGTATGTAGACTGACTCATTTCAATTTGCTGCAGAATGCATTGTTCTTCAGATTTGCTGACATGATTTCATTGGAACTTGTACTGATTCTTCTTCTGTTGTGTGATATATTTCTACAGTTATTCCATCAGTTCTTGTATTCTTCCAACTTGGTGAACACACGACCGCTGACCCAACTTCATCCTCTAGTACTTACAATCATTTGTAAGGTATCAGTTACTCTGTCTATTGGCGTCCTTCAGCATACCATTTCAAAACTGGAAACTCCTTCTGACTTCAGAGATCTTTTGAAAAGCTGTTCCTGTTCTTCTATGTTTGTTTCCATATCCCATGTTCTTACAGATGTAATAATACTGCTTCTTGTCTCATCTTCAGTGTCTATTTCTCAGCTTGGAACCGGACCAGATTTCTCTTCCAACAGTAATTCAAAATGTGTCTGCTATTCTGAGCCCAGGGACAAGGGACAAGGGAGCTGTGGGTTTATCCTTAATTAGAAATACAGGCTTACCACCTTTTGTCAGCCTTGGAAGTCCAGAAAAGAAGTATGTCCAGATGAACTGATTCTACTTTATTGTAAGATTACATTAACAGAATCTTACCAGTCTCAAAGTACATTTCTCCCCCATTGCCATTCAGTCCTGGAAACTAGGGAGGATCCCTTCTGAGATGTTTGCCACACACACATTCCTGCTGTGGGTTAATCTGCCTCTTATCCAACTATTTCCTGGACAGTTGCTCTTCTCTCTGTCTCTCAAGGTCATTCCCACATATCGTTATATCTTTAAATTTAAATCTTTCTAATTGAATACATTTTTAAAATGATGGATTCTAGCCATTAAGTTTTTGAGAGTTGACATTTTAATAAGGAGGAAACTATTGCCTAAGAATAGGAAATATGGGAGAAATAATGGCAATGGGAAATGAATCTAAACAGATACCAAATTTAAGATGCAACAGAAAATAGGAGCAGAAATATAGGCTAAGCAGGATAGAATTTTATAGATATATGTCAATAAGAAATAGGAACATAACAACCATCAATTATTTGAATTTCAGGGCCAGAAAGTAAATAAATGATCACGCTTGATATGTTGAATGCTAACATGAAGAAGATGGAACATACGAGCAACTATGCCTGGGCAAAAGCAGACATTCACATTAATATACAGTGATCACCTCATTTATAAGCTTCTTCAAAGGCTCAGCACCTTGAGCTTCAATCTGATCCGTATTCATGCAAGAGGTATAAAACTGCACAGCTTTCTCCGTTGCCGAATCATTAGTCCCAAGCTGTGGTTCCTCTGAACAAGAAAAAGAGTTATATTACAAAGTGATAGGATGATTATTTTTTTAAAATATGACACAAGTCAAATTCATATCAATACGGCAAGCTATAAAATACATAGTGAAACAAAGCTAGAATTCCTTCATTTTGGTAATAGTGTTTTCCATTTCTACGCATGTTTCTTCAACACATGGAGTGGGAGGTTATTATTTTATTACTTTTATTTATTTATTTTATTTATTTTATATTGTGCTTTTATTTCTGTAAGCCGCCTTGAGTCCCCATGAGCAATATAAATTCTCCTATAAATAAAAAAACTATAACTAGCATATAATTTTTAATCAACTTTAAGAGGTGCTGTTTGAAAAGAGGAATCAGTAAAACCAATACATCGGTTTCACTGGCCTTGAGCCTTAATTAAATCATGGTAACTTTAAATCATATTAAGTTTATTAAATCAAATGATATTAAGGTTATATCCATGAGTTCAACAGAGAACAGGTAAGAATCTCCATATGCTCTGGTATTCATATGCCTGCTTTACTACATTAGGACACACTGTATAATTCAATACAATACTTTTACCCAACCGACTTCCTTCAGATGTGTTAGATTCCCATCGCCTTTCATTAGTCAGGGAATGGAGGTGATGACCCCTTCTCCATCCATATTTCCACATCTAGAGATATAAGATGGCTTGATATTCAAGGCAGAAAAATGAGAATTAAAATTAAGGCCCTGAGATATTTCAGTTTTCTTTTTCTTGAGGGTACTAATTTCAATAGAATAAATAAATAAAATTAGAAAAAAAATAGAGCAGAGAAGGACACAGCAAGAAAGAAGAGACCATGCACAAAGGAGCAGCATGAAGACGTTATGGCTGCAGAAATCAAAGTTTGTTCATCGCATTAATTTGGTTCCATTGTGTTTACATAATGATCTTTATTTGGAATATAAAGATGACATATTAGACTCCATTATCCAACTCTTCCACTAAAGAGTTCCACAAAAAAATTCAAAAGATGTTACCTGATTATATTATGCTTGTAACTTTTATATTAATTGGTATGTTAATATGATGCCATAGAGAAATGCAGTTGCTCAGGGACTTATTAAGTAGCCTACTTCTGGGAGAGAAATGGTTTGGCTGGATTTAAAAACTCACATGAGGGTTTGCTAGGAACTGGGAAACAGTTCCCAGGATACAGGGCAAAGTGAAATAAATATCATTCTTAGAAAAAAAACCAAATGAAGAAAGTGAATTGGACTTTAGGGAAAACATACTGAACTAAAAAACAATAAACGGAGAGAGAATTCTAAAGAAAAGACATTGAGCTTAAGATATTTACTGACAGAATGAAACCAGAGTGATTAGATGTATTAATAAGAAAGGTAAGGGAGAAAAAAGTCAACAACATTTTGAAAAGCAGACACATTTATGAATACTCTGACTTAGTATGTCAAAAGCAATTCTCTAAGCACATATTTATGTTGTGTGCACCAGATATTGCAATGTTTATTTTGTGCCTTATTTACATCACATGTATTATGCTTGAAAGATATTTGGAAAAGTTTTTGATGTAAAATATTCCTGTTGGTGTGCTTCAATGCATTGATGTATTGAGAACACCCAACACCAGTACTGAAAATGGTCTTCAGAATTCAATTTAAAGAGGCAGTCTTAAACTTCAAACATTTAATAGGTCTGCTTATTGTGTGCAGACACCTCTTTATTATAAATATTGAAATCCATAGGAGAGACTTTTCTTTATATATGTTTATTGATGAGAGCTACTTTTCCAGCGCCTGAGAAATCATTGTTGCTTGTAAAATTTTATGTTATTTATTGTTGAATTTATACTCCAACTTTCTGTTTACATAAACACTCTCAGCAGCTTACTGTGTAACAATTTAAAAATACAGAAAGTATTTAAAAATACAGAAGGTAAAACGTGGCAGAACACACACTATTTTGAGTTTGGATTGTCTCTGAGGGATTCTTGGTGTTTGTCTTGGTCTGAGCTTGGTTATCTTCCTGTAGATGTTTCATTACCCTAGTTTGGGTAATGAAACATCTGGAAGAAAATAACCGAGCTCAGACCAAGACAAGCACCAAGAATCCCCTACTTCAACCCTGAGCTACAGATATTCTTCTTTATCGATCTGTTCTCTCTGTATTCAAAATGGACATCAAATGGACTTTTTGAATTTGGCCTTTAGAATTCTTTGTCTTATCGGAAGTCTTTTCCCTTTGGAAAGTTCTGTCTTTCATTGTATTTAATTTTTTTTTAATGTTAGGCGACTTGGCTACCATATTTCTTTAGCAGAGAGAAGCAGGAGCAGCAGAGATGGTAGATATGCACAAGTGAGAAAAGAAGAACCAATAAAAATATAGGTAACTAACAGAGAATATATGTTCTCTTCTATATAGTTAACGGCAAAAACGATACATGGAAACTATGGGTTATTAGGGTCACTATCAATGGCAAAAAATGAAGCATAGTAGAGTTTCAAACTTGTTCAGGTCACAGAAACTGTTCATTAAAATCATTACCACGAACATCTTCATCATCACCATGCAAGAATCCTAAGAGGAAAAACGCTTGTAATAAATTTGACTGCATTTCAGAGAATTTTTTGTTTTGCTTTTTTGGCCAAGAATCTCTAACAGGACTCAATCAAGTTTTTTTTTTTAAAAAAAAACCAATCAGTTTGAAAAACTTTGGTATAGAAGAAAAAATATAACACTGCAAGCAGCAGAGATTTTGATGATTGCATAGGGAGATGAATAAATGAATCGTACTTTGTGCATCGAGTGAACAACACTTGATGAAATAATGTAATCAAAAGGAAATCCCTCAAATTATGGGTTCACAATAGAATATCAGTAAGAATAAATCTAGATTTAAAGAATAAAATAATGGATTTAATAAAATAAGCAGATTTAAAAGGAATGCATATAGAAAAGGATAGCTAAAAGCTCTCCTTACCCGTCAGATTGGATATTTAGAAAAAATGCTCTCTATATCAAAAGAGTAGGAAAATATTATTTAGTGATACTCTTTGTCAAACAAAATGTTTGGTTTTAAAATTTTTCTGTTGCAGGTTGCTATGCATGCAACTGGGAATATATGTAGATTTTCTGATAACAGGACCTTGGTGTGAAGAATCTTAGAACTTCTGGATCCATGTCTATTACATGCCATATCTTCATGGTATGACTACTAGCAGTTCTATTTAAAATATGTTCCTGGTCCTCGCCCCCCCCCCTCCATCCCATCCCAGATATCTGCATAGAATTCTGACCATAGAAGTAATCATGTCTTTTTCCTCTACCTAAAAGTTTCTTCATGATGAGATGGTTTTCTTCCAAAAGTACATCAAATACATTCACTGAGGGTATATCCATGGCCCATGTGGTATTAGCCTCCCAGTTTCCACACGCGTAACTGAAGAAGTCTTCACAAGGATCAGTGGTGCCATTTTGGGCCTCCTGTAGTCTAGCTAGGAGTATAAGGCAAGATGCAGTATTGCAGCTTTCTAGAAAAACAAAGCAGGGAGGAAGAATTGTAAATTATCTTGCCATTCCTGAAAAGTATAGATTTTGTACTATAACCACAGGGAAACTCATAGCATATATGCCTTTTTGTACAACTTTCTACATTGGGAATATAAAATTTCTTAGAGAAAATAAGGAGTGTGTAATTGAGTCGCACTTAGAATTTGTACCTGCAAGACAGAACAGAGGAGATTTCTTGATCTAGAAAGTTAGCTAAAGGAAGGGGGGAGAGAGAGAGAGAGAGAATGGAATTAAGATTGTGTTGAAATTCCTCCCTGCCTTCTAGGATGCAATCTGTGGGCGGGGGTGCAATTTGATTAATGGATGTTTTCCATTTATTTCTTCCTTTGCTTTTTTTTGTTCTTTCAAAATAAATAAATAATAATAAATATGTTCCACATTGCTCAGAAAAATATAGGTAACAGATTTCCTTGGAATGTGTTTCCCAGAATGCCTTGAAAGTCAATTGACATAAATCAGGCTAGATCACCTACTCATATATCTTACACTGTATCATTAACGGTAATATAAGTGACTAAGCACGACCTCCAACAGAATTTGTTATCATCCATCTACTCCCTCCTCAAGTTCTTTCTTCTATCTTTTGGCCATATATATTTGACTTTAGTAATGTTGTTTGGTCAATGAAGCATCAGATAAAAGGTGATAACCAAACTGAATATCTAGAATTATACCAAAGAGAAATATGTACACTGAATATTTCATGAATATTTTAAGATACGTTAATACTATGTTTTGCTATGACAATGCGTTGTACAAGAGCCAACTGTATTTTTAAATTTCAAAGTCCCTTTGCATCCATTGCAGAAAGTTTGGATGTAGAAAATAGTTCTTCTCAGGATGAGGCTCCTATGGCTAAACCTACTGGACCTCACTGTCAATCACTGTGAACTGAGAGTATTTCACTGATGCTCTCTTGGAAATACTTACAGTATTACTAGAAAATACAACTAATAGTGTATTAAGTGCTTTCTACAAATGTATTTTGATATTACTGCTGTTTTCACTGAGAAACTATGATAAATGAGGGGATCTTGGGATTTTCAAGAAGCAGCCTAAACAAACCTTACCAGGAGCAACGGATCGCCTTTTAAAAGCACTTCACTTCTAGAATGTCAACAAGCTTCGACTGGAATTCTGTGTAGGATTGCAATTTCCATACTCCTTAGTCATCATAACTACCCTAAAGCAACTTTAAGAAGCAGTCCAGATTTAACTAGGCATTTTTTGTTTTCTCAATTTGACCAAATGGTTTTGTTACTCATTTTTATGCTTAACCTGGA
Organism: Pareas carinatus; assembly: GCA_032468095.1. Lineage (NCBI taxonomy): Eukaryota > Metazoa > Chordata > Lepidosauria > Squamata > Pareidae > Pareas > Pareas carinatus. Next base: position 18,223 of record JANHFO010007410.1, read on the forward strand.
GAGAACTAGTGCTAAGGGAGAATCTTCAAATGGGCAAACACAGAATAAGTCATAAAAAAAATGAAAGCTCTAATACCTAGATCACATGTGATGATGGAGAAGATAATGACTAACACAAGACCAACGACAGCACTGAAGATTAGAACATAAACAAAAAGGGATTTTCTTTGTTGACATCTTTGCATAGTCCCTCTTGGGCCTTCATCAGTCTGCAATCAGAGAAACACAGCAACAAGTTATTTCCTTGAGTAGACAGGACTACAATTATCCAGGAACCAAAATCAGGAGAAGTTTGAAATCAGTCCTTTTTTCTTCTTTTATTTTGGAAAGTTGAATTATAGGTGGATGAAACCTTCAGTTTTTAAAGTAAATGGAGAATATGTTATAAATTTTTTACTGTTCCTAATAAACATACAAAATTTGTGAACAAATGGGGTATATTCCAAGGTATTCAAAGCTAGGGATGTTTAATGTGAAATGAAAAGTTTTGGTGTAAATAGGAGCATGGGTGGAAATAGAGATGGAAGTGGACAAATGCCAGAATGAAACAGTCTTAAGTAGGATGTACAATATTAAATCAACAGAACTAAAGTGTCATAACATGGATATAGCTAATGGGAATTACATTTGAGGATTTTAGAATCTCTTTGCTTTCTTTCACATACCTTCTGCTTTCTAAAAAGTTGGGTGACAGAGTTCCCTGCAAGCTCTTACTTGTGCAATGGAAAATTCATACAACCTTGGGCATCACAAGATATAGTCAGTAGCTTCAGGTAGTACATTCACACCTGTCATATCAAATACTCCAGATAAAACTTGCATAACAACTTTCATAAGTAAGCTTTCATAACACCACTTCAAATCAATTTGCACATGCCATTGAGAGCCTTCATTCATTGATCATTTCTAGAGAGTTGTGGAGAAAACAGGAAGTATTATGTATGTTCACTGCCTTATTAATTATTTTTCATACAGAATATATTAGGGCAGAGCTTGCAGAGCTCTATTTTTCTATGAAGTGGCTAACAGCTGGACCTTTTCATAGATAATGGAGAAGCATGAAACTGTCTGTTTACCAAATCATCTTCTGAACATTTATCAGCTTGTGAACCAACCATCACAATTGTTTTTACATAATTCTACATTTTTCTGGAGCTAGAATCTGAATTCAGCATGTTGCATTGTGCTACATATTGTTTCTGCAGATATAAGTCCGTGTGAGAGAATCATAGGGAGAGTGGGAGCTGAGGAAGGAAGAAAATAATTACTGTATGAGGACAGCAAGTCCAAGATCCACCTAGCCCCGTTAGTCATAGAATCATTGCCAGGTTATTCTCAACTCTTGCCATTTCTATATGCAGGTCTATAAAGCAAGGATTGTCAGATGCCTGAAATAAAAGATTTGGGGAAAAGATTTGGACAAACCACTTTCTGGGCTTCTTGGTACAAACAAGGTTAAGACAGCAGATGGAAGCAGCATACAATAGCACTTGGCTCATATATATATGATAATCTTCAATCTAATGATCTCCATAGGAGTTGGAGCTGAAACATCTTGTATTCCCAACTGTTAGAATTGAGAATCTGGTATTACCAACTATTAGGATTGGACTGGGAGTTTTGGGGCATGTGATTCTAAGCGGGGACGAGGGGATGGACAACAACGACCTGTTTTATCATACTCGGTTCTAAAACAGTGACAAAGGTAGTAAGGAGCCATCTTACATTTTTTTATCTGGAGCCAGGCCAAAACAAAACTTGGTTAGCCTCATTTAAAAAAATTGAAGTAACATAAATCTTTAAGGTGCAAACAAAATATAGTCATATCTAATTTCCACGTCAAAGTAATTTTAGTATATGTATAGCCTTAGGTGTTCATAACAGTTCATCAAAGCAAATTCATTGTACAGAAATATTCTTCAATTTTGATTGAATATTATGCAATATTACCAACGTTTTATTTTAACGAAAAGAAATGTCATACGTGTAAATATCAGCTGTTTTCTCATTATGTGAAGACTGTATGTGAACTTTGCATGCATCAGGTAGCTCAGTACTATTTTTGGTATACAGTTAAATGACAAGTTTTTTTCCCTGATATAAAATTCTCCATAAAATTCCACTTTTGATCTGAAGTTTAGGAGCTCACCCATGCCAGAAGTTGTTCTTGCTTAAATAAAACAACTTGGCAGGAACAGGGGAGGAGGAATGCTGGATTCAGTGATGGCAGATTTGCTCTCTATCTGGAATATTCTTTACAATCAGACTACCATTGGTTATATCAAGGATTGTACCTTAGAAATGATGCTAGGAGAGAATTTGAAAAAGAAATGTTACTTTAATTATTTATTTACACCACTGTCTCTCATCTCTCATCAGTAGAAGTTGAGGGGTGGGAAGAATATATTTTATGCCAGATTTATGATAGACTTAAAGATGAGTTTTGCTTTGTTTTGTTTTGTTTAAGGACCAGATAAATAAATTTATCTCATGTACTCTTCACTGCTTCTTATTCCCAAGCGTTAATTCTAATTCCTTGTTACTTCTTCTTTCCTTTGCCCCGAAATCCATTAATGTTGCTCTGAGATTTGTCATATGTATTTCTCATCATGTGATTTAGTTTCACTCTCAATGTTATTACCTTCTCTTAATACTAATGCATATAAAGAATCTCCAAGAATATTTTTAGAAGACCTATGAATTAATACTAAAGACAACTCAAGTTGACTAGCATTTTTCCAAATAGCCATCAGGAACTAAGCCTGACACCATGACACAATGCGCTATGAAATTTAGCAAATGGAATACTTAATTGTGATCTGGCCTATGTTAAAATTTTCTTCTGTTCTGGCTAAAAAGAAAACAGATTCTGAAGCATGTGGTTATAAAAGTCCCTATAGCGAATCCTATGATATTTAGCATTTTTTTGTATACTCTAGTTCCTGCAAATTTCAATCTGTTCTGGTTTAAAATATTTAAAAGTTGTTTATGCTTTTCTGACAGCAGGAAGACTGCTATTTTTCTCAAGTTTGGTTTCAAAACTGGGAGCTAAGTAAAATGGGCTGTCCCCTGGACTAAAACAGACACAATGCTGTCATTGTAAAGTAAGTGATATGTGTGATATACCGTATATTCTATCATCAAAAAAGTTTTCAATGCAACATACGTTATTAAAGTAAATTGAGCAATTAACATAAATTGTGAGTTATCTAAGTAATAAGTACAGAAAATCTCATCAAGTTTGTGTTTGTTCATATATTTCTTAAGGATAATCTCTAGCACTTGCAATTGATCTTACTTTAAAATATGCTTAGCTTAAACAAATCCAGCACAACATATTTAAGGAGGGTAGGGATGAGGATAATATATTGTAAATGAAAATATATGACAGTTCAAGATCAGTGCAACCAGACCCCAAAGGTGACTCATTACATTACATATCGTTACATTTCAAAAGCAGTTGTAGATAAAAATTGTTGGAACGTTGTTGTTCAATATTTAGGAAATGACTACAACCTGCAGCAGACTAACCAGAGAAGATTAAATTTTAATTCCCTAAAAAGACATTATTGTTGCTCAGTGAAGCATGAGGAAATGGGTATGGAAGCAGTATTCTGCATATGTTTTCATAGACACACAAACACACACATGCAATTTTTGTTGCAGAGGAAGCCTTTGTATGAATGCCCTATGTATAATGTCTAAAAATAGATATGTTGCTGCTATACACTAAAAGTTTTGGATGTGTAATTTTGTCTCCCTAATTCTGAGTCTGACAGTAAATTATCTAGGGTCCAAGCTTAAAAAAAACCTCTCTGCTTTCTGAATGATAATTTCTCTATCCTAGAGCTACGTCTGGCCCTAAAAACACATATACACACAAAAACACAAATCAAAGGCTCCATTTTAGCTTGTAAAAGTTCGTGGGGTGGTGGTGGCAGAGGCCGAGTGTATCTTTCTGTTCTTAATATCAGGAGCTAGTTAGCAACATATCGTTTAGCTTGCAAATTAAAGCAACTAACATCTAAGATATGCCTAAAATGAGATGAGCAAAGAGAGAGAAAAGCAGGCACCCATCCTACCTGTGGGGAAGTCCTCATGATTTCTCTTTCAATCATTCGCAAAACTTCTCTCTTTCTCCGTGTCCTTTACTCCACCTTCTCCTCAGGGGCTAGCAAAGTATATCATTTCAGAGCAGAGACCAAGCTTTCTCTTTCTGCTCTGGCTGGAGGCATGACAGAGGAGGAGATGGAGGAGTGGCAGGGAAGCTGGTCAAAATAACATCCCTGAAGGAAAAAGAAGTGGATAACTTTCCCACCCACTTCTTTTTTGTGTCATGGTTTCCTCCTTGAGTGTGCAGTTCGAATACACTTTCTACTATGTATCTCCCCCCCCCCCGTGACTGCACAGTAACGCCGTTGCTTGCGATGGTTTTGCGACTGCAGCCTCTGGCTGTCACTTTGCTGCTCTTTTCCCCCACCCTCAAGGATATTTATCTCTTCCTCACATGCACATGAAGACACACCCAAGGCTAGGACCCAATTCCTCAACCAAGCTTGACCTTCGGTCCATAGTTTGCCCTCACAATTGTCCTGTTGCTGCCTTTTACTCATCATTCCACAACTTTCCATGCCTCCTTTGATCCGAGATATTTTCTGCGCACTGCCTGTTTCAGCTTGCCGTGCTGGGCCCTCGGGCTCCTGTTAACATTAAGGTACAAATAATGCAAGCTTTTGACTTTCACTGCTCCTTCTCCTTTTCCTCCCCAGTTCCTAAAACAAGTGATGCTCTAAATGTATTTCAGTGACTGACATTAGCACAATATTTTATCTGAGTAGAAAGTTCATAAGCCTATTTTGAAATACTAATTTCCCTTTTGTCAACTGTTTTCTGTTCTTCAAGCTCCTTTTAGACAGAGCACTGATGATGTTAGCTAGTCAGGTAATGAAATCTCTACAAGCAAACAACTAAGCTCATAGAGCACCAAATACATAGATTTCTTTCATTTTTGTCATCTTATTTCTCAACCCATGATTACATACACACACAAAATGTTAGAGGGAAATATATTGTTCTCTGCTCCTAAATGTCTCTCTCTGGAGAACATGGCGATGGAGAACATGCCATCAGACTCCTTATACATATGGCTACAGTCTAACTTGCAAATTCAGCCTGCTTAGGTCAAATTTTCTGCCTCCAATAACTGTACCCAATAAACCTGTATTTAATTTGATTAGGAGGAAATGTTGCTTTTTTAAAGAAAAATTGCTTGTCTGCTTATGAGATTTAGAAACCACCTGACTCCTGAAAAATGCTGAGAGTGCTTTCTTAAGAAAAATAGAAATCTGTTAAAAGAAGGTTGTATGAGTCTGAGCAAATAACACTTCCTATATACTCCTTATGACATTATAAACCCAGACTAGGACACACCCTCAGATATTTTATCCTGAATTGCACATTTGAGAGTAGCATTCTTACAATGATGAGATAAGGACTCCTATGAAAAACAGATGGTTTTCCAGTCAGCTGAGTGCAGTGCTCAGAAAAAAAGCTAATAGTTAAGGCTGGAAGAATAAGGAGGAAGAAAAGGAATTGTTCTCTGAAAATGTTGAGGAAAAAGTTAGGTTTAATTTTCCTCCATAGCATGGAATTTTGTGTGAAGTTTCTTCATACGTTTCATCTGATGTCAATAGAGAGATATCCATAAAAAATGAAAATTTCTATTATTGAAGTAGCATGTATACCCTTATAAATAGGACTAGCAGCTGGTACACGTGCTCCGCTATGAGGATTACCAAGAAAATTGAATGTTGTGTAAGAAACTGCTGCTGCTGCTATTGCTGCCATTTGGAGATTAGAGTGTGCCGCCGTGGAGAAGCAGCTGCTTTTGAGAGAGAGAGAGCAAGAGAGAGAATGATAGAGGGAGAATGAGAGAAAGAGAGAGAAAGAATGAGAGAAAGAGAGAAAAAGAGAGAGGGAGAGGGAGCAAAAGAGAGGGAGAATGAGAGAAAGAGAGCGGGAGAATCAGAAAAAGAGAGAGTGAGAATGAGAGAAAGAAAGAGGGAGAATGAGCGAAAGAGAGAGGGAAAATGAGAGAGTGACAGACAGACACACACACACAGAGAGAGAGAGAGAGAAGGGAAGAGAATGAGACAAAGAGAGGGGGAGAGAGAGAGAGAGAGAGAGACATACACACACAAACAAAGAAAAAGAGAGTCACAAAGAGAAATTGAAACTGAGGCAGCAAGCCAGGGCTGAAAATTTGAACTGCTCACCCGGCTTCTGCTGGAGGCAGGGCGCTTCCCCGGTGCTCGGCAGCTTCTTTTTTATTATTAATAGAAAAAGTTTTTATTGGTCAATAATGTACAAAACAATAGCTTACAATATGTGGAATTTCAATTACCAAAAATGATAATTATTTTATGTAACAAAATTTCCTT
>JANHFO010007410.1:24762-38670 GCA_032468095.1 Pareas carinatus
CTTTTCTTTTCTTTTCTTTTCTTTTCTTTTCTTTTCTTTTCTTTTCTTTTATTTTCTTTCTTCCTTCCTTCCTTCCTTCCTTCCTTCCTTTCTTTCTTTCTTCCTTCCTTCCTTCCTTCCTTCCTATCTGTCAGTTTTCAAGATCTGGTAACTGCCTGAACTAGTCCCAGCAGTTCCCTTGACAATTATTTTTAGAAATGATTTGCCTCCTTCCTAAAGCTGAGGATGAATGACTGGTCCAATGTGACCCACCCCATTGTGGCTAATGTCAAACTAGGACTCTAGTCTCCTGGTTTCTAGACTGGTGCTTTAAGCAGTACACCAAACTGGCTGTCTTGGTCCCAAATAGATCCAATTTAAAGCAATGGAAACATGCCGTAACTAAAACCTCTGTTGCTTCTTCCGTTACATTAATTATAACTAACATTAGTTGAATTTATAAATGACTTTTTTAATATCGCTATGATAGCCCCTGGGTAATATATATCAAAAGAGCAAAAGAGCCATATATAACTTTTTGGCACGAGCTCACATCCCCTTAGTGGGATTTTTCTTGTTCTTATTCATGTTATCTCTCTTTGTAATCATGCCAAACTAACTAAAGTGTAAAGCCTGTTTGCACTGGCTGTGTTTAGTGCAAACCAAACATTTTACAAGAAAGATCTCATATTTACCATTTCATTATGTAAATAGGTAGTTTCTGTTATTTCATTTAGCAGCCCTCTGTTGCTTGGATAGAATTTTCTATATAGTAGGCATTGTTCATAAATACCGAGAGCCCTTTCTTTTCTTCACTCAAGTTACATAGCTGTTTTCTGTCTAGATACTTTTATGAGAAGTATATGTGGTTAAGCTACAGTTTCCCAATTCTGTTGCTAATCCCTATCTTCCTCAAAAAGGAAACTCACTCAGACATGTCACTAAACTCCCTTTCCTAATATCATGTACTTCGTAGTATTAACACAAAATATCCTACTCCTTTTGTTTACCACCTAAAGTTGCAATTGCAAGATGGGTGGCTATAAAAACTGATATAGCAATAGCACTTAGATTTATACGTCGCTCCATAGTGCTATACACCCCGCTCTAAGTGGTTTACAGAGTCAGCATACTGCCTCCAGCAATCTGGGTCCTTATTTTACCAACCTTGGAAGGACAGAAGGTTGAGCCAACCTCGAGCCAGTCAGAATTGAACTCCTGACAATGAACGGTGAGATAGCCGGCAATACTGCATTCTAACCACAGCACACGTTCAATGCCTATATATATGTGGAACAATAATAATAAAGCGAATGAATGAATGAATGAATGAATGAATGAATGAATGAATGAATGAATGAATTCTGAAAAGGGATTCCAGAAAGCCTTTAAAATTTTGCTTTGAATTCTGAAAAGGGATTCCAGAAAGCCTTTACAATTTGGCTTTGATCTTAGTACTGGGGTTAATGTATTTGTGGAGCACCTATTGTGATTGTTTGTTGTTGTTTATTTATTTATTTATTTATTTATAATTTTATTTCTATCCCGCTCTTCTCCCGAAGGACTCAGGGCAGCTTACAGACAATATTAAAATACAAAATACAAAATACATACATATATAAATTAAGAACATTCTTAAAAGGATTAAATGAAGCATGAACATTGAAATTTAAAAGGGGAGCAATAAAATTAATTCCACCTAATTAAAAATTTCATATTGTTAGAGTTGTTTTAACCGAGCAGCTATCAGTGCTGCTATATATTTTTTAACTTACTTTTTTAATAAAAGAAATAATCACATTAATTTATTTCATAATGTATACAAATGTTAATCATATCAGCAAGGACTGCTCCATTTCTCAGATTAATTTATATGGACAAACCTCAAATGCTACCAATCAATGTCATTGTGCACTAATGTCTATACATCATGGTTAAGAACGAAGAGATAGAAAGATATGATAATTACAGATGGAAAAAAACTCATCTAAATTCCTTCAGGAATTCCATCAATGAAGCAGCAGGACCTTCTCAATACCAAATCCAAGTCCCCAAAGCAGTCAGTTTAATCTACTGGCTAAGGCACCAGACCAGAAAACTGACTGGGTGACCTTGGGGACAATTACTTTCTCTCAGCCCAACCTACCTGACAGGGTTGTTGTTGTGGGGAAAACAGGAGAAGGAAGGTGTGTTAGATATATGTTTGCCACCTTGAATTAAAGTAATAATGGCAGGGTGCAAATAAAATGAATAAATAAAAAAAAATTACATTAAAAACTACATTAGATGCAGCTTCAACACATGATAGTAAGAAAGTTACATCTTTGTGAATCAGGACTTGGTTCCTATAAAGTTCTTCAAAATGCCTGGAAACAAAGGAGCTGGAAATCAAAAAAAGTGATGAGGAGAATTTTTTTAAAATATAGCAGAAGGAGAATATGTCTGCAAAACTGTCGCAATTCAAAAAAACAACAACAACCCAGCAACCTAGATTCTACCCTTGAAATCAGTTTTCTGCCAAATATCTAATTATTTTGTTCTCCTACAATTTTCTTGCTGTGAAAGCACAATTCTCAAGCTTGAGATATTAACATTTTATTCGTTGAAACCTTAGACAAGAGTTCAAGCCAGCAAGATACCAATGTGGAATTTTCCCCCCTTCTCCTTAATGGACAGTAACCCAAAGTCTGTCAGAAAAGATTTCACATTTTCCCCAAAGGCCATTCAGAATAACTCACGCTAAGCTTCAACGCTGAGATCATTCAACAGACCAATTGTTCAGAGTTGCAATTCACAGAATATTTGAGGAATGTGTCATCCATGCAATCAAATCATACAGTTCTTATATCCTAGAACACATCATTTTTTCCCCGTTTTCCAGATTATGTATATGCAGAAGATATGATACCATTCCTAGTGTTTTGATTCCCCCTGCTTCTGGTTTATTTAACCTGCTGCCAGATAAGGAACTGTGCAAATCACTCAGACTTGTTGTTTCTTGTAAGAGCCGTATCTGTTAAACAGGAAGAGAGACGGTAAGCATTTTTGTTACTTTTACCATAACAGGATGTGGAACTGCAAGATACTTGCATGCCTGAATCATTATGCAGTGCTGATTAATAAGATTCTCCGGTTTTCTGTATGATAACAAAGGGTGACAGGATAAACAAAGCCTGCAGCTTGAAATAAGCAGTTGATTAGAAGCTTCTTTTTCCCTGGGAATTGTTATTACTCACTGAGCAGGTTAGAGTGAGGGTAGTGATACGGAAGCAACAAGAGCTATCAGTTGGCTTCCACCTTATGATTCAACTGCAGATAACAGTTGTATACTGAGGAGCCTAACAGTTTTTCAGGATTCCAGGATCAGTCAAAACTGGACAGGTCACCCCTCAAGATGAAACAAGTCACTTTGGGTAGTATACTACGAGGTAGGAATTGTGCAGGAAAACCTATGAAATAGAGAGAGTGCAGTTACTTTTCAGAACAACCTGGACTGGAACACTTCGGGACAAGCACTCACAGCATTAACCAATCATTGCTCTTTAGAATTTAGAATTGCGGTCAATTCTCCACCCTTACGGAAACAGTGAACTGTATTTGGGCAGATGTCTCTCACAAGGCCTGCATCTAGTTTTGATACACACAGTACAATAGGTGTGGCATGAGGACATTTTTAATCCCCTGACTCTCCCCTTCTTGCTTTAATTTCCATGACTTTTTTTTCAAATTAACTATTTCCTAAAGCAGTGATGGCGAACCTATGGCACGCGTGCCACAATGGCCACGCAGAGCCCTCTCTGCTGACACGTGAGCCAAGTTGCTCTGACATCGCCCCAGAACTGAGCATGCTCAGAAAGGAGTAGCAGCGCCATGCGATGATATCACGGGGCCATGCACATGCTTAGAAAGAGAGTAGCAGTGTTGAGTGATGATGTCATTAGTCACCACTCATTAGTTCTGACTCATCCTGGGTGTCTAAAAGGTTAGCCATCACTGTCCCTTCAAAGACAGAAGGAAGGCCAGTGTTCAACAGGCAAGCTCTATCAACAATTTCACATTTTGATGTGCTATCTTTTATAATAATGGTGTCTTTATGTGATGGAGTAATTGGGACATTAATTAGGAATATGGAAAACCCAAGATTAAATTCATCTTCAGTAATAGAAGATCATTGTTAAATTCTGGGCCAGGCCTCTCTCTCATGTGAGCTACTTATATGGTTTTTATGGTGGAGAAAAATTAAAAGACTGAACACCGTACTATGTACTCTACCTTGAACTTTTGTAGACAAATCTGACTATTACAAGAAATGAATATATAAATTAATAAATATATCTAAGGTTGTTGTTTAGCTATTTGTTTTCAGAAGGTATTTCCTTCTTCTCTAGTTAGATTTTAGCTCTGTGTGTCACACTAATGGTTTATAAATTCACCTGTAAAATGTATCTATATAGAGACATACAGACACATGTTTTTTGCACTCTTTTATTAAATACTGTATTACATCGATTATAAGATGCCACCGATTATAAGACGCACCCTTATTTTTCTAACTTAGAAATAAAAAATTAACCAGTATCCCAACTGCGCAGCAGCCAGAGCCGGCCCAAAGGCAAGCGCAGGGTTAATAAATAGGGGGAAAGCTTGGGGAAGGCTCTGCAAAAGGCTCTGCATTTTGCACCGACAGCAATGGCTGCTAGCTCACCCGCAACCTCCTATTTGGGAGATTGTTTCTCGGAGCTGGTAAGACACCATTGAATAAAAGGTGCACTATGATTACAGAGACACCAAAATACGAAAAAATATGTGTCTTATAATTGATGTAATACGGTAAAATTGCCCAAATATAAAGTATAGTTTTAAAAGAACTGGATGTCTGCAACAATGAGAAAAGAAGACTGATGGTCTTCCTAAGGTCTCCTCTGCTCCTGTGATCTGTGAGAGGAACTGGTTAAGCAAAGGAATTTGCCTGACTATGAAGATGTTATTCTTTAATTATTGAAGCATTAGAGCTGTTTATATATAATAACAGTCAAGGGAGGAGTTTTTCTTCACTAAGAGCCCAACAAAACTTTCACAATCTTTTCCCTCACATTCTTGATTTTTCTACAGCAAAGTACAGGATATTTAGAGTCATGGGTGCTCCAACACTGGTGCTTTTCAAAGAAAGGATGAACGACTGTTGCTCTGGGATAGTCTGAGGATTCCTGCTATTATCAAGGGATTGGACTAGAACAGGGGTCCCCAACCCCTGGACCACAGCCTACTACTGGGCGGTGACCTATTCGGATTTGGGCCCCGTGAGTGGCTGACCAGAGCATGCGGGTCAGTGGGCACTCGCGCATGTGTGGCCCACCACTCGCGCAAGTCAAACTGTACACATACACACTGGCTCGCTGTTCATACAAGGGTTACGTGAGACTTGCCAGCCCATCACTCATGCAACTCAGTTCCCCTCTCTCCCCACCCCAGCCAGGCCACCAATGTGCAAAGGTTGGGGACCACTGGACTAGAAGACCTCCCAAATCCCTTGTTATGTTCTGTTATACAATGATTTTCACGGGTTTCCAGAACTATGACAGATCATCCTCAGATCTCACCTCAGAGCTCTAGGTGGTTTGGTACTCCGCAAAATGCTTTTCTGTTAGTATCTGCCATCCTTGTTCTTTGATCCCATGGCAACTTCAAAAATCTTATCATTTCATACCATTAAACTACTCAAGTCATTTCCCACAAGAAATTCAGTGCTTTTGAGAATCGCCCAACCATAAGCATGCCAAAATAACACCAATGGGCTGTTCCTCACAGCCAGGTTAACATATATAGCAATAGCACTTAGACTTATATACTGCTTCACAGCACTTTACAACCCTCTCTAAGCAGTTTACGAATGTCAGCATATTGTCCCCTACAATCTGAGTCCTCATTTTACTGACCTCAGAAGGATGAAAGACTAAATCAGAGCCAGCGGGAGAGCTCTCTCTCTGTGTCTGTCTCTCTCTCTCTCTTTCTCTTTCTCTCTCAAGTAGGAACAAATATCACACTAAAATGTGTAATAACTAAGCTTCAATTACTTGGTAATAATTTAACTTTAATAATTTTGCTACAATTAAACAACCTTTAAAGATTTTGTTATAATTAAATAAGCATTTATGATTTTGTTATAATTAAGCAATCTTTTTTAATTTGTTATATTAAATAGATGTCTTTTATATTAATAAATATATAATATAAAAATTCATACTGGTGATCCTCGGGATTTCAAATTATGAATTTGGTGGTCCCTGAGGTCAAAAAGGTTGGCAATCACTGGTTTGAAGTAATGCAAAAGCATGTTTATGATCACCCAATTTGATGATTTTTTCCTCAGAAATAAGTTTCACTGAATTCAGGGAAATGTACCTCCTAATTTGCTTGGTTGTCAGTTTAAAGCTATAATTTATACACATATAATTTGAAATACTGTAGTTTATTAAGTGTAGTATATTTGCTTATAAATGAAGATCAGCATCAGTTTTTCTGTGCCACTTGTAAAAATACCCCTGAACAATGTTAGTGCAATCCAGAATTTGTCAAGGAAAACTTCCAGAGAAATATCTAAAGGAAAAGTAATCATTTCAACTAATTAAAATGTCCATCTTATGTATCTCATGCAGATGCTAACTTTCCACAAAAAAGGAAAGTTAATTGACTTATTATCCTGCAGGCAACAGTTTCAAATGCTTGGCATTTGTTTTCAGTTTAATCATGTGCCATCCTGTTGAATTTTTGCATGCCAGCTCAATGATAGGAAAAATTACAGTCCCAGAGGCAATTTCTGACACAGAAAAAATAAGATTATCTCTAAAGATTATTTTAGAGAACACCTTTTTCCCTGTATCCTGAGGGGATAATTTAATCAGATGTTAAAACTTTGCTTTGATTCTAGACATAACTCAAATATATTCTATCATAACTTGAACTACAAAATGCAAACCATTTTTCATTTGAGTTTAACTTGCCCCCTTATAAATATGGACAATGCATTTATACTGGGCTCAGAACATTAGCAGTTTTTTAAACTTATGCACGTTTTATTTTGCTCCTGTGATTTTGCCAAAAACATCATCTCAGAAGCAAAAGAGAGAGGGTTTTTGGGGGGGCAGGGAACCAATTCCACCACTCAATTCTCTCCATAACATCATAATAATCCAATGTATGTTAATAATATTGTAGTGTATCTATTGAACGAAAGTATTGTAGCATCTCTTGATCCATTATCTGCTTAAATAATTCTTGGTACTTTAGATTCTATACATTTGGACACCAGCTGAAACATGTGTTCAGTGGATTAAACATTTATCAAGTTTCATGGAGCATGGTTTGAAATGATTATGACATTTATGTGATATGCTCTCATTTGAAATATCAAAAAACAAAAGGCCAAGAAATGAAATATCAAATAGTCTAAGCTAATAAACTATTATTCCAATCAGATGTAGGGGATCTATAACATGATTCAAAGGAAGCTCAGGATATTGATAATCCTATATAGGAAACAAATTGACAGAGGTTCTGGAAACCAGGCAGATTCACTTCAGTTTAAATACAAAAAAATGTGCAAATGCAAGATTATATATCACTGGTACTTAACTCCTGTTAGGTTGGCACAATATACCTCAATTATTCTTTCAAATGTTGGAACAGTTGCAAAAAAAGTCATTTTTTTCTTTTGGGGTAGTCATGCAATGTAACTCTTGGTGGAAAATTTTTCGTGAGATAGTCAACACCACTAATCAAAAATGTGCAGCATGAATAAAATTTGGAAGAGTAAAGATATTAGCCTCCCAAACAAATGCAGATTACTCAATACAATAATATTTCCAATTGCTACCTATGGCTGCAATATTTGGATTCTGAAAAAGGTAGATAGAAGAAAGGTGGACACCTTCAAACTGTGGTGCTGGAGATGACTATTATCCCATAGACTGCAAAGATTACAGACAGAGAAGTCCCCAATCAAACCTCACCAAAATTATCACTCGAAGCCAAGATCATCAAACAAATCATACTTTGGCCATGTCATGTGAGCTGATTCACTCTTAAAGTCAATCATGCTGGAAATGATCAGTGGAAAAAGGAGAAGGGGTCAGGCTAGTACCAACTGACTAGACACTATAAAGGATGACACTGGGATGACTATGGCAGATCTGAAAGAGGCAGTGTAATACAGAGGAACATGGAGAGTACTGATCCATAGAGTGGCCAGGGGTCAGACACAACTGAATGACTGATAACAACAACAACGATTAATCAAATAATTGGATTCTCCTCAGAGCTAGGCTTACTACGTTTATTTACAGCACCAATCATAAGCTTAAAAGTAAATAACTTATCTTAGCAGCCAAATTAATAATTGTGCAACATTCAGAAACTAGATAATATAACAGCTGAGTCCTGGATTAATGAGTCTTCTTCAATTACTACATTAGGAAAATAATTGCAAAATTAAATTAAAGAAGCATCAGAGGCAGGAACCGCAAGCTTTTCAAACTTTGAGAGATGTAATAGTCTGTCTCAATAGCAATAGATTTAAAGTATAATTTATATACATGGGAAATTTTCATATGTATAGTACCTGTCTTTTATTCACATTGCAATAGGTCTCCTTGTGTATACTTTATATATATATTTTCTTGATATGTATCTTGGATCAATAGTAGTTACCTGATTTTTGTTTGGTAAAATGAATTTAAAAACAACCCCCCCCCTAAAAAAAGAATGCAGCCTAGGCACAAATAACTTCTCATATGGACATATCATTGCAAAGCAACCAACTTTTAACTACAAATGTATATCAACATTCCATAATTCCCTTCACCATACATTTTCTCTAAATCCATCAGTGCATTTTTTTCCATTTTCAAACTAAGATGCAATCTTCACAGAGTTAAAGAAGCTGCACTGAGATTCCATAAGCAAACCACACATACATATTTTAATATTTTTCCAGTTACATAATTTTCTATACCCTGACCATTTTACATGTTCATAAAATGGACTTCTTTTCCATTAATTTTGCCTTAAGCTCTAACACTTATCAGATTCATTTCCATTCTACTTGTCATCACATCACAATTATTCCTATCTAAAATACTCTTTCCAGAAATCAGTTTTGTCACTTTTTGGCTTGCATGCAACAGCCAAAGCCCGGTTTTCTCTCAAGGGTGTTCACATTCGGGTCTCTAATGTAGGGACTAACTGGGCAAACCAACATAGTTCCCCGTATCACACCAGTAAGAAAGAATGTAATCCTCAGGAGTCCTTCCAGATTCTTGTGTCATGAATGAAGTCTGATTTGGGGCAAATGGAAGTCTTTAATAAAGAGAACATAGGTATACCAAGCCCACACTTCACCATAGCTGTTTTACAGTACTGTTTTGAAATCAGAAGGCAACAAGGTGATAAACACTCCAACACTCCCCAACAGAAAACAGTCTGTCTTTTTTACCCATGGACTGGAAGAGATGTCGACCTCCAATGCCAGCCTCCGATGCTTCTGCAACCTGTTCATTTGACTCTACATTCAAAATACCATAAATAATGGAGCCAAGATCTTCCAGATTGCTGCTCCTGGAGGCCCTCTGGACTTCCACTGAATTCTGCAAATGACAGTATTGAGGCATAACTCCAGAGCTCTCTGAATCCCAATAAGTTGACTAAAGCATAGGGTGCATTCAGCCCCAGTGTCAATAGCAAGAGAATATTTGGGACTCTTAAGGCTAGGAGGACCTATAATACAGTTTTGCACCCCAATCAGGACTTGTGACATGACCTCCACTGGCCATTATCAAACCTTCCTTCATAATTTGACAGTATTTTTTTTTTTAAAAATGAGTCCATTAAATCTCACTAAATCTACAAAAAACCCTTCATATGTACCATCAACATTCAGTACCAGCCAGGGCACCATCGAAGCATTATTACAGAAAGAAAAAACAAATTCTGTTCAAAGAATGATGCAAGATACATTACAACTTATTCAAGAATCAATACAAAAAAATCACAAAGAGACAAAAATAATTTTTGATAAGCTAAATCAGCAAATGTTGAATATAAAGGCTCAATTTTATATCCATCAACAAATGATTGTTAAAAATGAACAAAGAATTCAAAAAATGGAACATAAATCAGAAGAAACTCACAAAAAAATGGAAGCATTAATTCATGGCAATGAAAGACTAGAGCAGTGATAGCTAACCTTTTAGACACCAAGTGCCCGGATGAGTCGCGGCTAATGAGTCGCGGCTTGTGATATCATCACCTATGTTAGGGTTATATGGGTTATGGTCCCTTTAAGCACTTAACTGGTTGGTTTACAAAATGGCTTACTAGCTGAGTCATGCTGAGTCATGCTAATTGCTTAGAACCAGGATACTTATTATAAAAGCAGACTTGAGAGGTTCTCTACCCTCCTTCGATATTCTATGACTCTGCTTTGCTTCTGTATTTGATCCTGTGTGTTGCTGCTGAAGATTGCTGACCAACTTTGTTGGCGAAATTGCTGGTGAAGACTACTTGCTAACTTGGTTAGTAAAAGGATTTCTTGACTGTGTATGATAACTGGACTGTTGACTTAGAAGACTGGATGGTGTTTAACTTTCTGTTTATAAAGACTCTGTGCCTGTGTGATACTGGTTTCCATCGCTACTTCCTAGCCCAGAGCGTTTTTCGCTACATGCACCATCTTCTTGTTTGCCTCATCTCCTCCATAAATTAAGGATCTCCTTGGGCATCTGCAACTTCCTTGCAGGACGAGTCTCATCCAGCACTTTGGCTGCCTCAAATATTCCATAGGTTGACCAAACCAAGGACAAACCCAAAGTGACCCCAAGAAACCTGAAGTGGACTAAGTGAAATCTCCTACCATGCTGCAGCCCAGAACTGCTGCAACCTGCAATTTGACAACATATTAAAAATAGAATAGAAATAAATAGAATTTTTTATTAGCCCAGTGTGATTGGACACACAAGGAATATTCTCACTATTTGTAAAGGATGTAGGTTAATGTCTTGCATTTTCAAACAATACCTCATCTGCTGCAAAGTGCAGGTAGTCCTCACTTAAGGACCCTAACTGGAATTGACAACTCCACTGCTAAACAAAGCAGTCACTAAGTTGGAAATCATGGGGTAAGCTGTGGTGGCGCAGTGCTTAGAATGCAGTATTGCAAGTTGATTCTGCCAACTGCCAGGTGTTCGATTCTCACCAGCACAAGGTTGACTTGGCCTCCCATCCTTTTGAGGTCAGTAAAATGAGGACCCAGATTGTTGAGGGTGATAGTCTGTAAACCACTTTGGGAGGGCTGTAAAGTCCTCTTGCTATGTGACTGTGATTTCCAGGTGAGACAAGACAACTCAATTTCACACCTTCAGTTTCCCCTTGGATGCTAAAGAGCCTGCTTATGGTCTTCACAGAATGACAGCGTTGGGAGGGACCTTGGAGGTCTTCTAGTCCAACCCCCTGCTCAGTCAAGAGACCCTATATCATTTCAGACAAATGGCCGCCCAGTCTCTTCTTGAAAACCTTCAGGGATGGAGCGCCCACAATGTCTGATGGCAAGGGGTTCCACTGATTGCTTACTTGATTACAATTCTTGATTATAGCCCCTCCCTTTTCAATATATCTGCTCTGCAAGGAAGGCAAAAAGAAAAAGAGAGGAAAAAAAACACAGGTCGGATACAGGACAACGTGCACTGGCTGCAGTGGTGATCACATGGCTGAGGGGACACAGTGAAAGTTGCAAATGGTCATAAATTGGCCATAAGGTTATTTTTCATCAGGGAATTGTGCGGCCAGTGTCCAAATGAAGTCAGAGATGCTGACAGTAGCTAAGAGTTTTATATACATACATATATTTTAGATCTATATATGCAACAAGCAAGATAACCAAACAGGAGCATCGTGAGTTAAATCACAGAGCATGCAGAGCACATGGAAGGAAAAGGCGGGGGAAAAGGAACACCCCCCTCTCCACACCCATAGCAACCAATCACAGCACAGATCGCCTCGCGCAGGAGCCAAGACTCCGGTACCAACCAGCCACAGTGGTATGTTCTAGCTCACTGCACAACCCCACTGCTCCAGCTACTAAATTTAAATATCTTATCATATTTTCACAACTTAACATCTTCACAACTTCAAACAGTTGCTAAATGACTGGTCAGTAAGTGGAGACTATGCCCACTCAGTTGTGTGGAGGACAGAATTACCTGCAACAATTCCATGGTGGTCATCAGTTCATGGGCTTCCACAGATCAATAACCCAGGGCTTTGACTTTAAAGTCAGCCAGGAACAAAAGCTCCAGGAGCTACAAGATCGGTCTTGAGATGATGTCCCTGAGCGTGCAAGGCTCAACACCAGCAACTGGGCAGGCTGTTCAGCATTGGGAGCCGCAGCTCCTCCGTGTGGTTCACCTCTACAGCCTGACCTTCCCATGGATCCCTTCTGGAGCTATGCTTTTTGCCACCATGACAATTTCATAACAATCACAACTTGGACATCCTGGTTGCTGTAAGACTAAAACGCAGACAGACAAACTTCTGCCAGAGCAAGATCCCTGCTGTTGCCCAGCCAGTCTCAACGACATATATGCAGCCTGCACAATCATCCAGCCCAATATTAGAGATGGAACCATAAGCCTTTTCAGAACTGAGATATCTCCTGGCAAAAGACCTAGAGGTTAGAGCCAATCTGGTAACAGAAGGCTTGACAGTTAAGTGATGCTGAGCAAGGGAGATCAGTACACGGAAGGAAAATAGCATCTGGAAAAATGGGAAAACTTGGCCTCAGTGTATGAAATGAAGCAGGAACAGACTATTATTTCTACCAAGGAAACTTACTGTTTATAGTAAATGTTTTCTTCCCAGAACTTAAAATATCCAGCTAGACAAATCAGAAATCAAACGGATCGTACTGTATACCCCACAAGCAAAGATAAAAAAATCTGCAAGTCAGCAAAGGATTGTGAATATGATCCAGACCTTGGTCCCTTTAAGGCTTGTGGACTTCAACTCCCAGAATTCCTCAGACAGCTATGACCTCTCTGACCTCTGACCTCAGCTGACCTGTGATTCAGATAATTAGTTCTTTATTCCAAGTTTAAGTGGAGAAATCAAAGAAAATGATCAAACCAAAAAGATTGTGACCTCATCTATAGTTTCCATTAGATCAATATTCCATTAGATTCCATTAGATCTCTCTAAAATAAATTTAATGAATTTGAGGTGATAAGCAGAATGCCTGAATTCTGGTTTGAATTTGTGACATCATTCAAAATAAAACAAACAAAACATTTCCTTCAATGTTAAAAACAAGAGAAGCTGAAATGCCCATATGCTGATATGGTTAAAAGAAAATGAAAAAGGCAGAAAGCAAACAGCAATGGAGAAAACATTCCCCAACTCAGAGAAGAGCAAAAAGAGTTATATCTGTTAATAATGCAAAGAAGTTGAAGATAATAACTGAATTGGGAGGACAAAAGATTTACTAATTACAAGAATTAAAAGGAAAAAAAACTTTCATGCAAGGATGAGAATAATAAAATACAAAAAGGTCAAAGATCTGGAAGAAGACCTAAAGAAGATATGACACAACTAAACACAATCTTTTCAACCACATTTGGCTAAAGATGATGAGCAGGTTTGGTTTGTATGTATCTCTGGGCCATCTACAGCATTTTGGTGACCCAAAATAGCTGGTTTGTGGAAAACCCAATGGACTTGAATCCCTACAAGAATTACATTTTGATGGTTTCCGGTGGCACCGCAGGCATTGAAAGATGGACTTTTAGAGTTCGCCTGCCCCGGGATCGCGTTAAGCCGCTCTGACAGCTTAAAATCAGCTGTTAGGTGGCTGGAAGCCTTTCCCCCGGGAGAAGAGGGAAAGGC
>JANHFO010007412.1:40135-51823 GCA_032468095.1 Pareas carinatus
TAATTATCTTTTTTGGTAATTGAAATTCCACATATTGTAAGCTATTGTTTTGTACGTTATTGACCAATAAAAACTTTCTCTATTAAAAAAAAAAAGAATTAATAGGAAGGTCAGGAAGCTTGGTAGGCATTTATATAATTGGAGAAATCAGAATCAATTGCAACCGAAGTAAAAAGTGGTTTGTTATTACTTACAACAGGAATAACATAAGCCTGAGGGGAAAAAATTCTTCCAGTGAGCAAAGTACAGTGAAAAGATGATAATATCAAGATGACTTGCATACTCTTAATTGGAGTAATTGGACTAATAATTGTAGTAGTTCTCACTCTATATCTTTTAGATCTGCAAATATGAGTGAAACATATAAAAATAGAGCATCATCATGCATAAACAAGGGTAACCACAATATGAAAAACAAAAGAGGCTGAGCATCTACTTCTCTTTTGGTCCTGTGAAGACAGTTTCAAGAACGGAACTCAGCAAATTCTCTGTCTTGATATTAAAACAGAAACGAATCTCTTACTTTGCTTTAAACGGCAGAGCCAGCAAAACCATGGTTTAGCTGTAGGCAGATTTTCCACAGCCAGGGATGCTTAGTATTAGGAAAGGTAAATTCAAAAACAAACTAGGAAGAGAGGGTAAAAGTAAGAGAATCAAAGTGTTGGTGATGAGAGAATGAAGAACCTCTGCCTTTTTCTTTTAGAAATATCAACCCCATGTGCAGGAAGTTCGCTTCTTGAGTTTATTTTCTGGTAAGGCAAGATGCCTACTGATCAACTTGCTGTAGGACAAGCAAAGTCCTACGGAAGGAGTGAGAACCATCTAGATGGTTCTGCAGGAGCCTGTTGATATAGAAGATGCTTCTAATAATTGGGCCACAATTAATGGAACTCTGGATCAAATCAAGATAAACATAAGAATACTTGCTGAGGAATTTGATGAGTCAACAGTCATCAATAACATTTCCCAAGGAAGAGCTCTCAGAAGATTGATTGCATCAGGCCTAATTAATTCATTTTTGAGTGGACGCAAATTTAATATTATGACAGTCAACCAAATATATTAAGCATAGAAAATGGCTATTGTGGAGAAGGAAAGATACATATCAATTAGAAAGATACAAGTGATCTTTTGCAACCTTTTTTGGTGGGTCCTAGTCTCTTCTTTTGATACTTCTAGACATCTATTAGCACTTCTAAAACCACAGATCCTACCCAAGGGCAAGAGCGATAAAGTGTGTTTACATCATGAAAGCAATCTGCAGAAGCATTTTCATAAGTCTTAGTAACAAGTTTAATGCAAATAGCATATCAGCTAATTTTGAATTAGATTACCTTTAGCTTTCAGTTCTGATAAAAGACTTCCTGGACCTTCATGCCCAATAAGGTGACCAAGATAGTGGCCAGGGTTTGATTTGTAGTACTTCTGAAGATCTGGTATTGGAAACGTAACATAAAGATTTCTAAAATCTTTAATAGGTACCACGTTGTAAAGTTGCTGTAAAATTTCAAAAAAAGAAAACAGGAAAGCATTATTTAAACATTTTATCCTTGTAAGATAAAAGTTAAACTATCAACTTTAGGAGCAGTCCCTATGATTTCAGTAAACAGATGGTTATGTTTGCACATAACAATCTCCACTTATGATTTACAGAGAATATCCAATACTATCTTGTTCCCCTACTGTTTAATGAAAGTGTAATCTTGAAAGTTTCAAACCCACCCGGAGATGTTCTTCCTGGAAGGGATGCTCAGGGAATTCCGGTATTGGAACATTTTTATTTTTTACTTCAGAAAATAACTTCACCACTATAGTGGTCAGCTCATCTAAAGATTCTACAAAAAGAATGAAAAAAATTAATAATTAACAGCAGCATCACTTACTCCAGGTCCTTCAAGTGTGTTGGATTTTAATTTCCAGAATTCTAGCCTATTGGAAATTCTGATGTAACTCTTAAACATTAGAAGATATCTTATTGGAAAAATATAGAAAAGAATATCATT
This sequence comes from Pareas carinatus, assembly GCA_032468095.1. Lineage (NCBI taxonomy): Eukaryota > Metazoa > Chordata > Lepidosauria > Squamata > Pareidae > Pareas > Pareas carinatus. Next base: position 42,139 of record JANHFO010007412.1, read on the forward strand.
TAGACTTCTTAACCTTTCTTAAGAAGGAACCTAGAAGCTAGAGTCTCCTTTTAACCACGCATCTAAAAACTTACTGTACATATTTCTTACTGCAGAAATTCTGTATCCAGAATTCACTCATTAAATTATACACTTTATAATATAAATAAAATCAGATCTCAAGAAGGAAGGGGAGATGTTAAGGGGGAAAACCCTCACAGAATTTATAATACTCATGTAACATCAAAATCACCTATTACAATATATGTACAAACTCTCTTCGTATGATAAAGAAACAGAACAAACAAAATATTTTATGAAAAGTGGATGCCGAACTTTAAAGAAACTATTACAATGAAACAATAGGAAGATTTATGGACTAAATATATAAAATTTACACCAAATTATAACTTACAAGAAAATTGGTACAAAATGTTTAATAGGTGGTATACAACTCCATCAATAAAAATAGACAAACCAGAGAGTAATAAATATTAGAAATACCAAGAAACAGAAGGAACATTTTATCGCATGTGATATAGAATGCAAAATATCTTTAAAAGTACTGGCAAGACATACACTGTACAATGCAGAAAATCTTGGAATTTAAATTTGAATGAAACCACAGCTTTCGCTACTAGATATAATCTCATAAAAATCACCCAAAAAATCATTATTAAATTGGATATATATTTACAAAATCAAGAATAAATTTTGCTCAACACCAGAAGAAAAACACAATCCTGACAATATCTGACTGGGAACATGGAGTGCACACAGCAATGGCAAAATTATCTGCCTGCAATGGCCGTAAACTGGGCTGAAGGGCAAATGTGGAACTGGATTTTCCATCCTTATAATCAGGGACCACCAGGTGTCACTCCCCATAAGAATATTATATAAAATATTAATAACATTTAAATATTTCAAAATAGTTCTCACAATGCTTGCCATTCTTACCCCGTCCTAAAACACAAACAGCCATTAAATTTGATGAATAGTAAGTGGAGTGAAACTTCAAAAGCTCTTCCCTTACATCTATTCCTTCTTGGTTTGGTCTAGTTTCCAAAGTGTACTTGTTTCCTATAAAGCAAGAGTAAAATAAAGGATGTGTTAAAGAAAAAAAGTTATAGCAAGGAACAAGGCATTTATTCTCATAAATTGTACAATTATATGGGAAGCTGATGATGAGTATATTCTTCAGAAGACGATCACAGGAGCTTGGGAAAAGCTCCTGGGTATCTCATGGCTGGTAGGTATGAAGCTCCTATGCATGTTTCCCACAAGATCATGGTGCTTCTGGTAGGTGCATTAAATTTATGCAATGTGAATTGAGAAAAATAATTTGTAACTCGAGATGTAGAACCAACAGAGAAGAATAGAGGTCCTGCAGTGATTTCTACATTACCTGTAGAGGTCATTAGCATCCTCAAAACCAGATGGAAGAAAAAGTATGTACTTATCATGTCAAAAAAACCATGGTTTATTGAAGCAAAAAAGAAGAAATTGGCTAGAATGTTTCATTTTTGTTCAGGCAAACCCTAGTTTATTAAGCATATTTTAGAGTATATGAACTGTGAATCTACAAGTGTTCAACTAAAAATTGAGATCAAGCTCTGCTTTTTGATCCTAATGTGCTGAGGAAATGTAAACTTATAATTTGATCCAATAAATAAATATATTGGATTTTGATACTGCCTGACTCCAAGAGTACTCTGAATCGATTAGGCTCATTTTTTTCTTTAAAAACCCATGACTTAAAGTAATAGGACTGCCCGGACAAAGCCACATAACTTTTAAAAAATGGATGAAGCTTCACCAATTCCGACATGGGAATATCTTACAAAAAGCTTGTTATTATAAATCGGTCTTTTCTTAAGCCAACTAAATTTAATTCCTTCTCACTCTGATGCATTGCAATTTCTTGTCAAAGAATAGTGGAACTTAACATTAAAGGCTCTTCTGCACTGCTGCCATAACCTGCTTGTCTCCTATGTCACAACCCACTGAAAATGAAGTTAGCTGAAGAAGTATTTATCTGGATCCATTCTTCAGTTTTGTCCCCACTGTACTGGTGGGAAGGAAAAAATCCTGAAAACACTAGGGCAATGATGGCGAATCTATGGCACTGCTGGCATGTGAGTCAAGTCGCCCCAGCATTGCCCCAGAGCTGAGCATGCTCAGAAAGGAGTAGTGACGCCAGGCAAAGTCATCATGGGGCCATGCGCATGCTCAGAAACAGAATAGTGGTGCCAACCGATGATGTCACAAGCCGCAACTCATTAGTTGCCATTTGTCCGGGCACTTGGTGTCTAAAAGGCTAGCCATCACTGCACCAGGGCTTCTATTTTTCTTTCTGTCTGCTAAACAAGAAGGGTAAATCGACAGAACTGTTGTCGCTATCATGTACCTTGTCAGGAAAAAGTCCACTATTGCTGCAAGTCTTCACTTACAAGTCTTAAAATTTTAGTATTCAACTGAATGTAAAATGGGGAAAAAAGAAAAACTCCAGCTTTTTATGGTCCTCCATGAGAAGGTCCCTTCTGATTGAGGCAGGTAGTTCAACAACCCAGGATGAAATGGAAGGCAGTGCTCAATGACTGGAGAAGAATGGCTGGGGAATGAATTGTGGTGGACTACCCTTGCAGCTCACTTACTTATTTTCAGCAATGAAGTTTTAACATTCTTCTGTATCAATGCAGGGAGAAGAATTTATAAAATTTAGTTTAAAAACTTGTATTGTCTAGACCAGTGGTTGCCAACCAGGTGGTCCGCCAGAAAATTTGGAGATTTGAATATTTTTTTAATAGCTGGTGAAGGAACGGCCGTCGCAGCAAGGAGCGCTGCTGGTGGGTGAAGAAGTGGCCTGCTGCACTCATCGGTGGGCGAAGCAAAAGCTCCCGCGCCAGGCTCAGAGGAAAGGGTGACTAAACGCTTCCTCGGGTGATGCTGCTGGGCTTTTCCCCTCCGGGGCCGCTCAAGGAGCGCCTTATTTGGCCGGCTTAGCAGCCGCCTGCTCCAGAGAGGCCTGTGATCGCCGGCTTCTCTGGGGTGGGATGCAGCAGGTAGCTGCGGCTCTTTTGAGTGATCCTGGGGCGCAGCCGCTGCCTGAGGCTTCTGAGTGGCAGCTTCCCCTGAGCTGGCCTCGCACGGCGCAAGCTGCCACTTAGCAGTCCCAGGCGATGGCTGCGCCCCAGGATTTCCTGAAAGAGCCGCGGCTGCCCAACACATCTTGCCCAGGAGAGGCTGGCGAGCAGAGCCGCCGCAGGAGCAAGCACCATTTGAGAAACCCTTGCTCAACTTCTGTGTTTAGGGACACGCCTCAGTTTCTTCCCAGCATTAACCAGACAGGGCGCACCAGGGCTTCTCAGCAGAGTGAGCTGCTCTGGTCTCCGGTGCCTCCAATATGCCAAAAGCACGTTTGGCTGTTGTGACAAAAGACTCCTGCCAGGTGGTCGTGCCAGGGGTCACTGTGGATGGGGGGAGAGAGCCTTCAGCTGTGCCTGGTTTCCCTTTAGGGTTTCTCTTCAGGCCGGGCCTTTTTTTCACCCACTGCAGCAAGGGGTGCCACCGGCGGACAAGGGAATGTCCTGCTGCCTCTTTGACGGGTGAAGAAACAGTCCACCGAGAGAGGCGCGCACAGAGCAGCCCAGCAGGCTGGCCTGTAACCAAGAGAGGAGCCTGAGCAGCAGGGTGAGTGGAACGCCAGAGCGCTGTGTGTGTGCATGTGTTTGTGTCTGTCTGTGTGTATGTCTATGTATCTCATATTCTCTCTCTCTCTCTCTCTCTCTCTCTCTCTCTCCCCCTCCCCCATTCTTTCTCCCTCTCATTTTCTCTCTCCCTCTCTTTCTCTCATTCTCTCCCTTTCTTTCTGACTCTTTCTCTCTCTCTCTGTCTTTCTCTGTGTGTGTGTCATTCTTTCTCTCTTTCTCTCTCTCTTTCTCAAGCAGGGACAAATATCACACTAAAATGTATAATACTTAAAGAAGCTTCAATTACTTTGTAATAATTAAACTAACTTTAATAATTTTGCTACAATTAAAAAACCTTTAAAGATTTTGTTATGATTAAATAAGCATTTATGATTTTGTTATAATTAAATGTTTTTGAATTTTGTTATATTAAATAGGTAGTTTTTATATTAATAAAATGCAAGTTCTCTGATCATTATTTTCCAAATTCATATTGGTTGGTCTCGTGATTCCAAATTATAAATTTGGTGGTCCCCAAGGTAAAAAAGGTTGGCGACCATTGATCTAGACAAAATGTGCAGCTTTGTAATATTTCCACAATTGTTTGGTTTTTTCCACTGTTGAAAAAGAGAAATCAAGGCTAGTACATTTCCAACATGCTGTCTTAAACATTGCTGTTATATAAAATAAACCTATCACACTGAGATGATATACTATAATAATGGTAAAGCTATGACAAGAAACAATGAAATAATGTGAAGACAACATCCTCAAATAATGAGAACACAGAAATATAAAACTATTAACTTAATTTATAAGCAGTTGCAATTATATTCAAATATGAATATAATTAAGAACAGTTATATATAACTCATCAAGCCCACACACACTTTGATTACAGACTATCATTATAATAACAATATAATGACCTGCAATACAGGTAATGAGCATTGCTTTGCTTTTGAAAAATGCAAATATTAATAAAAAAAATTAAAAACAACTTAAAAGTTTTGCAAATAGCATACACAACTAAAATGAACTTTCACTCAATAATACTGAATGAGTGCAGTATAAGTCTTAACCTGGTGTCTGAAGATTACAAGGACTTGATGTGAAAAAACAGAAGGATACAGTGGCAGTTAATTCAGACTTTCTTGACTCCAGGACAGTATCAACCTTAGAAGGGAGTCGTGCTCTCCAGAAGGAGCTCGTCCATTACTCTGGGGAACTCCTAAATTCACAGCTCCTACCAAAAGAGCATGTGGAAGCCATACTCAAGAGAACCTTTATTTAACTTGGCTGATGTTCCAATTAAATCTATTATTGGAACAGGCACTAGACAAGTCACTCATGCCCTCTTCACCTCATGTTTAGCTATAGTAATAGATGGGGCTATAGTCGAAGATCATCTGGAAATTGCAGCTGGTACAGAATGCAGTTGCTTACTTGTTAATGGAAACAGCCCAGTGTTATCCCATCACACTAGTATTTGGGTCACTACACTGATTGCCAGTTTGTTTTCAGGTCCATCTCAAGATGCCAGTCATAACCTATGAATGCCTAAATGATTATGAAAGCACTTACTCCCACTAGAATCTGTACACCTAAGACATGATGGCAGAGGATGCCTATCATAAATTTAGACTATGGTTTAAATAATTTGATTTTGATGATTTAGCTTGTTCTGATATAATAAATAATGCTGATGAATAGATGAGCGAGATATCACCTACTGTGTGTTATCAAAATTACTTATAGTTAGATATTCCTTCCATTTCTCATTCCCTTCCTTTTTTCTTACTTCTTTTGTCAGTGAAACAATGAAATTTAATTACCATAATTCTAAAGGCTCAATCATCAATAAGATTCCACAACATATGCCATATATTTTTATTTGCATGATAGTTGAATATTTAGAAGATAATAGATCATATCCTCATAGTGAAAGAGACCAAATAATGTAAAATTGGGTTAATTACCTGTCCCAAATTTGCTAAATTGATGATTAGGATTTCCAGTAGCCTTTTCTAGTTGAAATAGTCTCCATGAATCATTCATTAAATTCTTCTCATGCTCAGAATCAACAGCATTCACTTCTCTATCTTTGCAGCTTTCATCAAAGAGAGGGCACAGGAAAAATTGGGCAAATCTATACAAAGAAAGTTCCATATTTTCCAAATTAATGTACTGAAATACAATAACATTTTTAAAATTTTAAAATAATGTATACAAGATTGGGAGTATACCACATGGCTTTAGTTTTTAGTTTAGGATGTATAACTTTTGTTCATCCTTGATCTTTTACCTCTGCTCATGTCTCTAGTAATTTACTCAGTTGGACCACTGCAGCTGGAAATCACAGAATGAACCGTAATTGCTCTATTGTAATTCACTTTGTGGAGCAGAAATTATTATCAATTTGAGAATTTAAGTTAGGTTAGAACGGAAGGGGCAATTTGCAATCCACATAGAGCACCGCAGCATAAATTTAATGAAAGAAGAACCTGGGTGGTATATAAAAAAGGGCCTGCGTGAAAGAAGGCCTCAGCTGTGGCACTATGAAAAGACTGTTCTTTTGTGTACCAGTAAGCGCCTTCTTTCACAAAAAGAGACCCTGGTCGAACCTAGGTGTTGCACAAAAGAGCAATGCAGTCAGTGTGCAAAAGAGGACCTGACTGGCATACAAAAGGAAGTTCTGGCAGGTGTAGCACACACTCATCCACCTGTAGCTCTCATCTGTCAACCTTTGGGATATTTCCACAGCGCTTTCCCCATAAGAACCAGCGGAGACTGGAATGTGGTAAAAAATGTAGGTGGGCCCAAGTTTTGCTCTCATGACCATGAGGATGCTGTGACAGCTGGAACTTCAAGGATTGGCTGCAAGCTCCTTCATTCAGCACCACTGTAACTTCAAACAGTCACTGAACAAATGGTCATTAAGCAAGGACTACTAGAAATAGGTTCATAGTTATATAAAGCAGTAAATTTAAACCCAGATATGAAGTCTTACATATTATAGCACTGCTGAGTTTCTTCTTCCTGGAAAACTAATTTTATATATCAATCAAGGGACTTACATACCATATCTTACCTTTTACTAATAAATTCAATATCAATATTAAATAACTGGAAAAAGACTGTTAACATTTTAAATATAATTTTTAGGATTACTTCAGAAAGGCAGAAATTATCCAAACTCCTTAGAGGCTGTACCTTTATTAGATTAGCTTAATCTGTACAAATAGTGAAGTTTACATTTTTTTCACTATGCAACTTGGTAAAGAAAGCAAAAAGATGAAGCAGACTAGTTTATCTGGCTAAATGCAATGATAGATTTCATACATACAAAGTTGAATTTAGCAACTATGGAGTTTCATATCAATATTTTTCCAAAGCTTATTATGAAGAAGAAACAGCAAATGTTTCTACGTTTTCAGATTTGAAAATGTAAATCCCAGTTGTCAGAGTCAAAGTGGTTTCTATCCTATTAGGAGATACATAAAACCTGGTCAGTTGAAAAACCAGAAAGCAACTATTGAAATATATATCTTAACAAAGCTGGGAATATTCGGGATTGGTTTTTTATCTAACAAAAGTCAATAAAAATTAAACTGGATATGGTTGCCTAGTGATAGAATAGAATCTTGAGTAAAAATGTCTTTCTACTTCCATACAAATGCTTCTTGTAGTAACACTAAATTCATTATTGCAGAATTCAATCTGAGTCAGTCCCTGGGACCAAAGGTTTATTCTTCGAAGCTTTTGGGCTTGTGTTGGAACCCATCCTCCCATTCTCATGAGCATGAGCTCAAAATCTTGGAAGAATATACCTTTGGTCCTAGTGATCAACTCAAATTGGATCTTGCAACATTACGCTGGGATACATATATATTTTCCTTCATTCACAAAATTAAATATTTTCCAAGTTGAATGAAAAAGAATTATAACTATATTCACTTATAATTTTAACTGGCTTAATAAAGGTTATGCTAGAAGTACAGAGTACATTAAGTAGAACTTTTATTCCCAGTAAAAAAAAAACCACAGTGGCTAACGATATACTTGCTTACCTGTCAAGAGCACCTTCTAAGTGTTCGTGTGAGACATCAAAATAGTAGTTGGTGTGTTCTCCACTGGTAAAAGCATTTGAACTCCCTCCATGTTCACTAAGAAATTGGCTGTATTCATTTTCTTTTGGGAATTTTTTAGTTCCCAAAAATAGCATATGTTCACAAAAATGGCTTAATCCAGGGATATTAATGGGATCAGATAACGATCCTTGTGGGGAAAAAATATATAACGTCATTATATATTTTAAAGTTTTATTAAAGAAATACTGCTCAACTTCTATGATTAATTTTTAAAAATAGAATTGTAATTAAACCAATGTAGTATAGGAAATTTTATTTAATTCAAAAAAGATCAACATATGAAATCAATTAAGTAAATTTATTTACTCTGCAGCCAAGTCATACTGGAATATATGAGCTTCTACACAACTTGTTCAGACTATTCTTCCATATAAATCTCCACTGAAGTCATAGTAATATCTACTAATAAGAAATAAAAGGTGAAGATATTATGCAACCATTTGAAATTGCAAAGAAAAAAGAAATGTTAACTAAACTGCATGAGCATCAATCAAGATTTTATTTTACATAAAAATAAAAATAAAATATTTGAAGTTGCTATTAGCTTAGTGAGGTTATTTCAGTTCCTGCAAGCTCTTTGAAAAATATAAGTAAAATTCGATACCATCGTAAACACAATTAGAAGATGCTGAATCTACTACTATTAATTACATTACCATTTCTATTATTACCATTTTACTTTCTTTCTGCTTGCTTTTAATTTCTTGTAACCTATTGCTAGTTATCTTTTTTATCTAATTTCTTACTGGTTCTTTGCTATTTGTAAGTCTTAAAATAACAGAAAAATCTTCAGCTTATGCCCAGTAAACATATAAATGTGACTAAATCAATTCTAATTTGAACTACTGACTCTTGTGAAAAAAATGTTAGTGAAATTTCCAAGCAAACTTACAACTCTATTTAAGTCACGCAAGTAAAAGATGTTGTAATCCTGTGCTATCATACAATATAAAACCAAAACTAAGTATTTAATTAAATACCTATGTGTACATCAAGTGTAGCTGAAGATTTGTCTGTAGTGGGATCACTGATAAGCACTGCTTTGATGCCATTTGCCAGTTCTAATCCACGATATTCTCGTTTATCTTCAGGTGATTTGATAATTTCATTTGTTATTCTTCTGATAGCAGGATTATTCATTTTATAGTATATTTCTTGCAGAAGCCTAAAGAAAACAGAAAAGTTATCAGGAAAAGTTGAACTCAAATAATTTAAGATAATATTACAAACATAAGAATATAAGCAGTGTGCTACTGTATCAGACCCTGACCTAGTTCAGCAGTTTCTTCTTACAATAGTTAACCAATTGCACAAGAAAGTCCACTAATCTCCCAAGAGATGGCCTTCAGAGGCACTCATGATATCACAAGCTGGTAACATTGATCCTCATTATTTCCATTTATGAGGTCCAGTCCTTTTCGAAGCCCAGCAACCTAGTAGTCAGCATCACAAATTCTTATAAATAGATAACTATGTCCAAATACAGCTTCAGATCTAAAATACTTTACCCATGAACTTAAGAAGATCGCAATGTGTTCAGTCTATAAAGGTAGCTCATTTTACAGATTACAGGTAGTCCTTGACTTACAACAGTTCATTTAGTGACTGTCCAAAATTACAGCAGCACTGAAAAAAGTGGCTTATGACAGTTTTTCATACTTACGACTGTTGCAGCATCACTAACATCACGTGCTCAAAATTTGGATGCTTGGCAACTGGCTCATGTTTCTGAAAACCTTTTTATTCTCCCAAGCCGGGCTGTCCTGATCCCCCCTTTATATTCTCCATATTTTGTATTTTAACTTGGTCTTAATTTTAAATTTTAAACTGTTATATGAAATTTTTAGCCAGTATTAATTTAAT
>JANHFO010007413.1:17536-42098 GCA_032468095.1 Pareas carinatus
CTATCCCGTCCGTCTCCCGAAGGACTCAGGGCGGCTTACAGGCAATTTAAAATACATATACAATTTAAAATATTGTTAAAAGAATTAAATTAAACCTGTTACTAAGAGTATTTAAGAACCTCATCTAAAACCCCTATGTGGTGGTTGGTTGTAGACTGTGTCGTTTTCCTGTTGGATTCCTGTGCAAAACAGCGGGGTTGAAGGGCAGATAGGCATCCAACTACCTGCTTATGAATGAAATTCTCATCTTCACAAAACGAGTCCATCCATCCCGCTTTTTGAGTTTTTGTGCTGGCCACCTTTGCAGTTTGCAGCGCCTCTCACCTGGAGCCAATGCCACCTGCCAGGTCAGGTCTCTTTTACCATTTATTCCCACCTCAAACAAATGGTTCCTGGCTTCATTTCCCCACAGATTTTAGTTGTAGTTACTTTAGAAAATTGACAGGAGAAGGGCATTTTCCTGCCATTGTTTTTCCGTTTATTATTTAAAAAAAATATGCAGATAAAACATACAGGTAACTTTACTCTTAAAATAGATGGCCTAGTCATAGAACAAGGCACAGCATTTTCTTTCTCTGGAAAAAAAGGTGTTCAGATTCCAAAAGAGCCAATTAAACATTTAACATTAATGCCATCCAACAAACTCTTATGTGTTTTATGTTCAGAAAATGTACAAAGTTCATGAATCATAGTGGGTTTTTCTAATTGAGATAAGCTGCCAAGCATTTTCTTTTTTGAGTATGAATATTATGATTTGCTTCCAATTAATAACTTAGATAGGCAACATTTTGGCTAAAAATTTAGACTGAAAATGCTTCTGATTATAACTGTCAAAATGTCGACTTTAGTTTCCTGCAAGAGAAAATGGATCAGATTATATTGCTGAAGAATGAGAAACAATTTCCTTGTTTCAGTTTAACTTTGTGGGACAGAACAGTACAGTTTATTTGTGGCTGGCTATCATTGGAGGTCAATTTTGCATGTAAAAATCTTGATTTTAAATATATTTAAGAATTTTTCTTACTCCTTCTCTTTGTTCTTTCCATTATACTGCATTAGATTTCTATTTGAATTTTTAAAGCTAATAATTCTGTTCACATTATGGTGAAATAGAATTATATAGATTAAATTGCAAAAGGTCAAGCCTACTCAGAAAATACCATCCCAATGCAAAAACTGTGTTTCTTGTTTTTACTATATTATTGGCAAATGTCTTTAGGTTAAGGCAATTAGTGTACCAATGTGCCAGATGAACTTCTGAAGTTCAATTATTGTAGGTCACCTATTTCCTGTTAATTGGTCTTTAAACTTGCCATATTCTTTTGAAAAGTGTCTTGGAAATAACTTGAGTTTCAAGAGACTGTAATTCTGTAAGCAGCACATAAACCTGGTGTGTGTCTAGTTTTCTCCCAGAAAGGGGATAAACCTTCCCCCCGCAAAAAAAGATAATAATCACAAAAGTTAGTCTATAGCATTGGACAATTTACTGAGAGACTTGGAAGGAAACCACATTTCAGCCTTGGATATTGTAAGAACTAGTTATTAATTCATGTGCTGTATCAATATAGAAAATTGAGTAAACCCTGAAAATTGAGTAAACCTTGATTCAGCTAACCTTGAGTGTACATATTATGTGAACATAGCCTGCACGAAAAATGGGAATTCAAGATCCTACAACCCAAGGACTCTGGAAAGTGCCATATATGAGAAGATGGCTATAATGTGTTATAAAATTAGCACAATAAAAGTTATCTTTTAAAAAGGCATTCAGAATCCCTTCCTATTTAATATTAGTAATACTTCATTCTAGCTGCCTTTCAAATTAGAGTATGATTTCCATCATCTCCATCTTATCCTACTATTATGCATCTGAGATATTGTACAAGCTTAAGACGTTCTAGTTTAATTTTAAATTATTTTGATTTAAAATTAATTTGAAATGCTTTTATATACTTAGTTAAGAACTATGAAGACCTATCAGCAGAAAAGTAGGCTTGATTTGTATTAGATTATATAAATATCCAAATTACAATAGAACCTAGTGAGCAGTCAGTTTGATCTGAAACCTACTGTCATGTGAGGCATTATTCCTTTGTTGCTGTAATGTATAAATCCTATTATAAATTTCCTTTCCTACATTCTATATAGGTTTTGAAGCACAGAGCAAGACTTGCTGAAGTTAGTTTTCTTGTTGCAATTTTTTTAACAATTTCTTGTTGTCTGCCCAAACAGAGTTAATGATGGTTTGGTCCCACCAACAAGTCAGCAACTACTGGACAGAGAGATCATTTTGGAACTGGAGGTGATATCCAGAACGTGAATCAACATGGGCTTGAGGCTTTTAGCTTGCCTGTTCAACTTCCCTGTTGGAGTAGTTTATGGATCCTTGTCTCTCTTTATTTCAATTTTGCATAATGTGTTTCTCCTCTACTACGTGGACACCTTTGTTTCTATATATAAAATTGATAAACTTTCATTTTGGATTGGAGAGGTAAGTTCTTCTTTGAACATCAGCATTAGGCCCTTCTTTTCATGTGATAGAATGTGATATTTCAGAAATTAAATAAATTATAATTTATTATGGCCTAGTTATCCTAGAAAAAGTCCCATAGATGCGTGAACTGTTGATTAGCCAGTATGTATGTATGCAAACATGTGGCAAATATATGTCTGCTACAGCATTTGTATTGATTGTAATGATTCAGTGACAGCAAAATGTCAAAACTATAGCTTGCTACAGTTCTGAATAAAATTTAAAATGAGTGGCAGTAATTAGTCTGAAAGAATCGGGCATAAGCATAAAAAAACCTTTTTATGTAGCTTAGAGGTATGCAGTATTCAGATCCAAAATGGCTAAAAAAACATTGCATCTTGTATGGTCACTCTTAATGTACCTTTAAACAAATCCTTTGAAGGGTATGCACATAGACATTTCAATTATTGAGGTTATTCTTCCCAAGATAGTAAGATCTTGTAAGAGAGTAGATTAGGTTAAATATTTCAGTATCTAAATCTCATTCTTTTTGTTTTTCTTAGACTGTTTTTCTGATCTGGAACAGTCTCAACGATCCTTTGTTTGGCTGGTTGAGTGACAGAGCTTTTCTTAGCACCCAGCAGTAAGCAGAGTTTCATTTCTGTCCTTCTTCAATCTCTAAACAGCATAGAAAGACGGAGGGAAACTCATTGACAGTACATGTTTAAAATAATGTCATAATTATAATTATGTTTCGTTAAACATGTCAGATTTCACACTATTCACAATAATGCCTCTTACAAACATTCAGACACTCTGTCTAGTCAAAAACTGGCTTATAATTGAAAGTCCCACAGGAAAAAGATAGGTATGTAGGTTGCTTTTCTACAGTACTGGCAAGAATTGTTTTCCTTTCAGACGCATGTATTTTGTTTTTATTTCCCTATAAGTTAGTTGACAGGCTGTGAAGTAATCAAGTTTACCCTCTTAATTTAGACTACAATTCTGTGGGTCAACCTTTCAGAGGCCTAGATTATATCAAAATGTTCCTTTTCTTTAGTTTAGAAAAAGGCCTCCATCTCTTTAATGAGAAATGTGCTGTTACTTTCTGCCAGTCTCTGAAGACAGTTTTCAGCAAAAGGGGAATGTCAGGGGACAAACTTTGCTTGAGACAAATTAGCTTACTATTTGGCAAAAAGGTGATGTCTAATTTAAGAATGAATGAATGAAGTGGAGTGAGGCTCAAGCTGTTTTCATAGACAATATTTTTCTTCTTTTTAGGTCTGGAATAGCAATCTCTACTCCAGAAGTTGTTTTGAAGAGACTCAAAGCTCTAAGCCGCAATGGTCCATTATTTGCCGTATCATTTCTGGCTTTTTGGATTGCCTGGGCCAACCCGGGCTTACAGTTCCTTATCTGTCTCTGCCTATATGACAGCTTCCTTACTGTGGTGGATCTAAACCAGAATGCTTTGCTTGCTGATCTTGCTGTGTCTGCAAAGGATAGAACTGACCTCAACTTCTACTCTTCACTCTTTAGTGCTATCGGTTCTCTCTCAGTTTTTATGTCCTATGCTGTGTGGAACAAAGAGGACTTCTTCTCCTTCAGGGTATTTTGTGTGGCTCTGGCTTTCTGCTCAGCACTCGGGTTTACCTTGGCCACATGGCTACTGAGGCAGCGGCTTCAGACAGATGGACATGTGAAATGGGATGAAAATGAAGCATTAAAAGAGTGAGTGGTGTTCGGTGGTATAATATATTTTCTCATTTAAATAACTTACCCAGCTTATATGAAATATTGTGGGCAAACAGCAACCGCTTTTCCCAACTATTGTTTTATTCCTTGTGAAAGAAACAGCAAATGTTTTTCAAATTTTAAGAAAATGGAATTGCAAACAGTGCAGGTTCTTTTAGAAACAGTGCATGACTGAGCTTCCTGACCCATGGTTGGTGGGAAACCAAAGAACCGTGCTTTCCAACTGTAGTGAAAAATTTAAATGACTAAACTATATAGAAATACATTTTCAGGACTTCTGTATGAAGTTGTTGTAACTGGATTTGGCACTTAATCCCTCTGAACACTGGATGTGTTTAGTCCATACGTGTGAAAGACTGAGGCTTGTGAAGAACTAGCCTGTTCACTTTGATACTCAAGGTTTTTTTTTACTAGTCAAATAAAATATGTAATGCTAAGAACTGGCCCGCTTAGCAATTGATTAAGATTATTTGATTGGCTGTCTCAAAAACATTTGGCTAACATTTAGCTTTTGTTTTAAACTTTTGTAATATTTACATTAATATTTAATGTAAAACATTAAATGTTTTAATGCGTGCTCACTATCTCCTTTTATTCAAAATTAGGTCTCCTTCTCTTTCTTCTTTTTCTTCTTGATTTTGGGTGACTGTAGTTTTCATGGCAAGATTTTCAGAAGTGCTTTACCATTACCTCCTTCCTATGGTTTAGTTCCTAGTTTTGTGCCTTGACATCATGCCAAATCATCTCTCTGTATATAATCTATAATATAATCTAGTTTATTTATTTATTTAATTTTTTTTATATCCCGTCCTTCTTCCAAAGGACTCAGGGCGGCTTACAGGCAGTTTAAAAGCACAAACAAATACATGAACAATTAAAAATGTATTAAAATAATTAAATAGGCCTGATTAAATTTCATTTAAAAGGGGAGCAATAAAATAATATCCCAAACGAATTTAAAATTAAACGCAGGAGGACAAGGTGCGGCTATTCCAAGCCTGCTTGCTGAAACAGGTGGGTCTTCAGGGCACCGCGGAAGGTCCGAAGGTCAGCGATCACTCGTATAGCAGGGGGGAGGTCATTCCAGAGGGTGGGTGCCGCCACAGAGAAGGCTCTCCCCCTGGGGGTCGCCAGCCGGCATTGTTTGACTGGCAGCACCCTGAGGAGACCCACTCTGTGGAAGCGAACTGGTCGGCGGGAGGTATCGATCAGTCTAATGCAGTCCTGCAAATAACTGGGCCCTATGCCATGGAGCGCTTTGAAGGTGGTTACCAACACCTTGAAATGCACTTGAGAGACCATAATAGATAATAAAGCCTGTCAACCAGAAATTAAGAATTTTAATTCCCATCAGATCTAGTCAGCATGACCCAAGAGGAAGGTGAGGCTCAAAATATCTGAGGGACACAAGGCTCTCCCCTTCTGATATAATACAGTTGGTGATAATTATCTATCTTTCCTTGTGGCCTCTATCCTTCCTCATGATCTTTCTAGCTTTAATATTGAGATTCAGAAGAATGAAATAAAATATCTTTATCTACTAAATTGCCTCAAGCTCAGTTGTATAATTCTTGAGCACTTTTGAAACAATCTGTGTAAATAGAGATGGAACTTGCCTTCTGTAACAAAACGGTGCCAAATTCCCCTTCAAAGTTTTACTGAAGTCCTCTTTTAAACAAATTGTATTCTGTGTTACTTTTGGTTTGGTGAGTGGATAAAAATACATCGTTCTATATAAAGAGACAAGACATACCATCATTCATTTGTATCCTGTTCTTGCATCTTATGATTATTTTGGAACGTTATCCTCTCTACCTAACCAAGAAAATAAGTGTTCAAGAAGATAATCTGAATTCATTATATTGGCTGTCTTTAAAATGTGGAAAATTGTTCCTGCAGATTATACATTGATCATCCTTCTAAAAATCAAGATAAAAGAACCACACTGGCTGAATACCTCAAACAACTCTCCAGGCACCGCAATTTTCTGTGGTTTGTCTCCATGAATTTAATGCAGGTAGGGATTGCATAGTCTCTAACAAAACAGTACTGGCTGCTAAGTAAAAACCCAGTTAACATGTGGATGGGGATTCTAGCCCGCAGAGAGTTGGTGGTCTTCCAGATAATTTCACAAATCTCTGATAATTTTCTCTGTCAAGTTTATTCAATATATATTTCAATTATAGCTCCCAGAATTCTTGGCCAGCTTGGTTGAGGAGCATGCCAGCTAAGATTTCTAAGAACTGTAGTTCACCATCTCTAAAAAGCGATGAAATGGGAAAATTGGAATTAGGAAGTGGTGTTGAACTGAAGAATTTCAGAATGAATCTGACTAATCGGTTTTATTTTGGCTCTGTGTAACAAGTCAGCAATTGGGAAGATTTATGATAAACGTTTCAGTTTCCCGTTTTTCAGAGAAAATAATTTGTATGGTAGGATAAGAACATTCTTGAGAACTAAATGCCATTGTGCTTTTTTCATCAAGAGAAAAGCAATGGCTTCCCTTTGAGAAGAAATTTGAAATTAATCTCCAGAAGTTATGATGTGCAACAGCACAAAAGTTCCCTTTCTACATTCTTCATCAGGGTACTTTCATGTTACAGGAGGAAAGGTGGTAAGGCCATTCTGTGTTCAAACGTGACATTCCTGTTATATGATGAATAGATGTTCTTAACATTTGCAGACATTGATACAGTATTAGTATTAATTTGCAGTGCAGATTCTGTGACTTATTTGCATATTAGCAAAAATAATGTACAACCAGAGTAATGTATAATGTGGTACAAATATTTGTTGTGTTATGAAGTTAGCAGCAGCTGCATCTTGAAAGTAATAAAGCACAACCTTTTTAGAATAATTTTGTCACCATGATGTCAAGACAGGCTTGTGTGAGAATATTCAAATTTTCCTGCCAGGTTTTTAGTGTCTTATGAAAGACTAACAGGGTTGGGGCCATGCTACTTTCCAAAGTGAGGATTTGAATCTTTGAATCCCTGCCAGCCAATACTCTTTGACTGATAGGATCTGCAGCATGCCTAGTTTGCTAGATCAAGTTGAATGAGTAGAGAAACTTGGAAAAAGACAATCCCTCACCCAGTTCTAAGTTATCTTGAATTGCACCTAGAAGCATACTGGTAACCAATGCAGCTCACACAGAAATGGTGCTATGTGTGTCATATATTTACATTTACCACTCAGGCAGCTGCAGTTGAAATTTCTGAATGCTCTTTAGAATCAGCCCCATGTAAATCATGTTGTAGTAATCTTGCAGTTATTCCCTTCAAAGGGGTTATTTAGAGTTCATTGTGCAATATAAACTTCTTGGTTTCATCATTCTCTGGAGCAGATTTGTTATTTCTTGTCTAATACTGAGCTGGCTTGAATATTTATCCTTGAGGTTGCAAACAAATAGGATGTTTGTGGGGCAGGTATTACAGTAGGGATACAGTATGTTATTTGTTCTCTAATTGCCCTTTTTATAGGTCTCATAAATGTGTTTTACAGGTTTTTCATTGCCACTTCAACAGCAACTTCTTCCCTCTGTTCCTGGAGCATTTGCTGTCTGATCGCATCTCCCTTTCAATGGGATCATTTCTTCTAGGTAAGTCCAAGGTGGGAATAGTAGGAAGCACTGCTTAGCCATAGAGTCTTGCTTTCCAGAAATTGTGCGGCAGATGTGATACCTGGGTATATTAAGGGGTATGAAATAGGTAAAGCTGGACTGGAGAATGGATGTTGTTCTTCTTCAAAGGTAGAAAATATGTGACCCATCTCAGCTGAATCATTATGATCACCATTTTCTGTAAGATATGTACCTAGTCTGTCTGCCCTTATAAAAATGATATTTAATGCACTGAAATCAGGTCTATTTTATGCTTCGAATTCTTAAAACCAAAGGTCCCCAAAGTAATTTTTAGCTTGTTTATTTAGAATCTATATAAATTCATGTCTGCTCAGTACATAAATGCAAAGAAGGTCTTTACCAAGAAAAACCCACGTCTAGTTTGGTACTAACTTCAGTATTTTAGGAACATCTCTTTTCCTATACTTCCTTTAGATTGTGGAAGATTTTGTCCAGGATTTTCTATATGTAAATAGAGATTGTGCCATTAAGCTCACTCCTTTATTTATTCTTTGTCTCAGGTGTTTCTTACGTGGCTCCCCACCTCAACAACCTGTACTTCCTCTCTCTCTGCCGGAGATGGGGCGTATATGCTGTGGTGCGAGGGCTTTTCTTCCTCAAACTGTTGCTCAGTGTGATTATGCTCCTTGCCGGACCAGATTGGATCTACCTGCTCTGTTTCTTTATAGCCAGGTATTTATTGCTATATTGCTATGACACTGAAGAATTGGGCTAGGTAAACATAATGGGCTAGGCCTGCTATGATAAAATGTTAGCCATAGATTGACGTCATAGAAATGAAGTTAAATTCTGTAACATTTTAATTCTGGGTGCATGCTTAGTTATTTATACCTCTTGAGATACAAATGTTATTTTGGAATGATTGATTTTATGGAGCATCAGATCCAGGTTTTTCATTTTTTTTATATTGCAAGTCTAACTCCTGTGGAATGAGGTGTTTTAAAATGTGCTGTTGTGGCTAATGATTTGGTGAACAGAGTTATTGTTGATGCCATGCTGAGAAGTATATTAAAAGGGGACAGTTGCTTTGGGAATTTTGACTAGAGACCACATTTTTATTATTTTTATTTTTCATTAAAGTCAAATTCTGATGGCCACAGGAAATGTGATGCTATAGGTATGGTATGGTAAATTTGATCCTTTTTCATTGGGGGGAAGAAGGTTGAAAGGAAATAGATGTTTTATGTCCTAGAGAAACTTATCAAACCTGCTGATTGATTGATTGATTGATTGATTGATTGATTAATATAGCTGCCCATCTCACATGTGTGACTGGATGGTTCACACTATTAAAACAGCAAAAGCAAAAAACTGACAAATCAGTTACGGACAGCAAAACCATTACAGACAATTAAAAGTTAGTACTAAAAACACAGGAGAGTGCAATCAAAATGTTACATCCAATACGGCCATTTTCAGGTTCGATTTCCCATGAGACCCCAAGGCCTGATGACAAAACCAGGTTTTCAGCACCTTCTGGGTGGATGGTAAGGTTAGGAACAATCTTACCTCAGGGTTAATGATAGTTCAAAGAGGTTTTTTTCATAGTTTTAATCATAAAAATATTAAAAATTGTACAAATGAACTTTTACACAACCTTATGCTGATGAATTTTGGAGGGAGCTGTGCGGTTTGCAGGTAGAGCTTTTTCCCACATGTTTCTTCTGTGTTTCTTCTAGAAGTCTTTTTCTGAATATCTATAGTCAATCTAGGAGGAAAGGCCAATAAAGAAGAAAACAACACTTCAGATGTATTCATGTACATCAGAGGTGGGAAACAATGGCCCTTTTATGACTCTTGGACTTCAACTCCCAGAATTCCCGAGCCAGCATGGTCATAAAAGAGCCATTGTTTCCCACCCCTGATGTATATGTACCCACATACCCACATATATTTATAAACATATACACATAAGCAAGCAAGCAGAGAGTTTCTTGCACTCCCAATTGTTTCAAATCAGCCAAGAATGAACTGAAATTTCTCTTAGCCTGATGCCTTCTGTTAACAGCCTCCCTCTCTTTTTCCTTAGTAATCGTGTGTTTACTGAAGGGACTTGCAAATTGCTGAACCTGGTAGTGTCTGACTTGGTGGATGAAGACTTGGTGCTAAATCGGAGGCAGCAGGCCGCCTCAGCCCTCTTGTTTGGTATGGTGGCCTTGGTAACTAAACCAGGCCAAACCTTTGCGCCCTTGATTGGCACCTGGCTGCTTTCTGCTTACACTGGTAGGTGAAGGGCGGTGGAGGAATTGGAATATCAGAGCAGGGTAACGTAGCTTTTCTGATCGGGCAGGTAGCACATCAGCAATGACAATATTATTTTGCTTTATATTTCTGCTTACAAATCTCTTTTCTTGGGGACTATGTCTAGAATAGGTCTAGAAAAGAAGTAGCACAGGGGTTCCTCTTCTTAAGCTTCTCTTGATTTTGTTGCTGGATTGTGAATCTACAGAAGAAAAAATCCTTTTCCCCTAGTGATGTGGTGGTTCGTGTTTTGCTTTTCTAGATACCACATCAATGAGCTTTGAGATTGAAACTGCAAGCTAGGGTAGTTTGTTCATAAATAAATCTCATAGCCAGTAGGGTTTTAACCACTAAATATGCTTGATGGGAAAGATTTTCATGTAAACTTTTAAAGATTCTTGTTAAGAGAAATTTTCTTTTATTTTGCTAAGATCACTTCATGCAGGGAAATACTTGTATTTCTAGTGAAGGATCTTCTTGAAAAGTGCAGCTGCAATATAAAAGTGAACAGCGTCCCCTGCCCCACTCTCCATCTGTCACTGAGCCTTTACTGCTGCACTTACTTTTGCTATTTTGCTGAAAAGAAGGATGTCAGAATTGAAACTCCAGCACGTGCCTCTTTGTTTTCAGCCTGCCATTATAGGGGAAGGGGAGGGACTATTTTTAAAATGGGTTAGATGGAGGCATGAAACCTCGATGCTCTCTCTGAAGACCATGAGAGCCTGGAATGTTTTCAAGGACATTGGAGTAGGTGTGGTTCCCATAATAAAGTGCACTTGTTTACTTTGACCACGTAAGACATGGAGGTTTGGCTGGCGAAAGCTACTATTTTACTCTATGAACTTGTATCTGGGAATTTTAGAGTCAGTTTTCCTTTAATTGTACCCATGCAGTGTATTCAATAAACCGTAAGACTTTTGGAATCGGAATGATCCAAGAGTTTTATTTGGATTCCCTAGCAGGACCACTGATAAGAGAAGGAAATTAGTTTTGGTTCAAAAAGCAAGGAACAGGCAGGGCATATCTTATGCTTGGTTGATCAGGAGGGACAACAACTGTTACTTTTTGCTCTGTGAATCAGGTAGTCTTACAAAGAAGTAAATGGCCATCCCAATAATGTCCTGGTTATAAATATTGAGAACTTGTTCAAGACTGACTTCATTATTTTTACAAAAGCAGATAAGGGAGGCATCAGGAGGGTTGCTCATCTGGAAGTGCCTGAATATAAAGGGGAAATGAAGAAATGTTTTCAGTAAAGATTAACATGACAAGATCAAATTAGACCCTCTCAATTCTTGAAATCATTCTCATCTTTCTTATTGACCCAGGTTTATTTTCTCATCTTTCTTGTTGACCCAGGTTATGACATTTTTCAACGGGATCCCTTGAACAGTATAGTGAGTGCCCAGCCAAAGATGGCTTCCGGTGTAGCCTGGAAACCTACGCTACGCCAGGGCTGCTTCTACCTCCTCGTTTTTGTCCCCATGACCTGTGCTTTACTGCAGCTACTCACCTGGTCACAATTCAGCTTGCACGGCAGACGCCTTCAGACAGTGAAATCTCAACGTCAAGCTTTTACGGAGAGTCACTCTCGAGAAATCAAGACTATTTAATTGCAAGTGAAGATAACAGCGAGCAGCATCTACCACTGTCAATGACTGCATGACCCATTTAAAAAGGAAAAAGTGGGAGTAAAGGGAAGTTTGTTACTTCTTCAGATCAGCATTGGCTAGTGGAAAATAAATGGAAGGATTTTGAATTATCTTGAAGTTTCTTGTCAGGCTGTCCAGGGTCTGATCAGAATTCATAGACTTGAAAGTTTGTATCTCCAGAAAAAGTGATTGCCTTGTATTTTTAAAAATCTTTTGCCAATTACTTGCTGATCATATTGATATTAATTCATTTCCAGCCTTGGAAGCTAAGCAGATTACAAATTGTCATATTAATGAAGGGATAGAGTTGAGTAAATTGGCAGCATTCTGGTCTTTTGTGTCACAACTCCCACATACTGTTTACAGACAGCTTTGCCACCGGTGACAGATAGGCTTCAAGTATTCCATTACCTCTATTCTCTTTGGATTAGTGGTCAAACTTGATTTAGTCAAATACAGTTAAAATAAATGTAACATTACTGATTTCTCCAGTTGGCCAGTAGAGCATTTAGATCCTATAAAATAGCTTATCGGATACTGAAAACTGGTCACGTATTGCCAATGTTCATCCTTTCCAAGAGAATGAATGTACTTTATTCCCACTCATAATTCAAGGTAGAAATTTGTTTTTAAAAGGAGAGTACTGAAAGCAAATGCAACTGTCAGAATTTGAAACCATGCATTTTCAATCTCTAGTCCCAATGCTTGTGCTGAAAATTCACTTTCACCTGTTCTGCAAAAGGTGAAGTAAGAACTAGAGTGGTCGGTGCATTTCTACTGAACCAGTACAAATATTGTTTGGTTCATGGATGGCTGACAATTCTGCTTTTCTGTGACTACTTATTGCTAAAAAAGCTGCCGCTTGCTAAGCAGAATTGGCTATGAAGTAACTTTTATGCAGAAATACTGATCACAGGAAATTGCCTAGAAATTGCCCGTATATCATAAATATCCTTGATTTCCCCAATACATTTGGCTATGTTTCCTGTAAGGACTAAGTCATATCCTACTTTGTGTGTGCCAAGTATCACTTTCTTTGTTTAGACAGTAGCCTTAGCTGCTGCAACTGCCATTTTGCCTTCAAAGAACAGGAATCAGGATGATGAAATGTTTACAGCTTTTGTATTGTTAGATGGTTTCAGTGTAATTTATTGCTCTCAATTTATATAAATTGATTTTCATTTCATTAAACATCCTTTTTAAAATCTATTTTGTGTATGTATGTGCACGAGAGACAATGATGGTTTGATTTGGCGGTTATGTAGTAGTTAATATTGGAATGGTTTTCTGAGAAAGTATTTTGTTCCCATCTCAGGCTATTGGTTTCACCAAACCATATTAATGTACAAATATTGTAAGGATATCCAAATATAAGTGATGGGGTTAGGACAATATACTTAATGTGAACCAGAGATAAGCCTTTTTCTCTCATCATTATACGTGTAAGAGAAGTCACAATTACCTACTAGGAAATGTGAGACCTTCTGTTTCCTACTGTTCTGGTCTGATCTGTTTTTCAGGGCACTAAGGACTATTGGTAGGCAGTATCTTTTCCCCAAATCAACATTAGAGCAAACTCTGAAAGCGAGAGGGAGAAAATCAACTGTCTTTCTACATCAAAACCTCTGTGTCCCCTGTGAGGACTTTTATCCTTCCTTTCTGTAGAAACAGGAAGGAAAAACCAATCCAATGAAATCTCTTCATTTCTTTTCTGAATTTAGCCTGCATGCCAATCTACTGGCACAGAGGCATAATCCACATGCCCAGAGTAGACAGCAATATTTGTTGTAGACATTGAATCAGATATGCAAAGGTTTATATTGCATCTTTTCTTTTTTCAGTAAGTTTGATTTTGTTTATCAGTAAGGAAAACAAATAGTCAAATCCTTTCGTCACCACACACATTTATACTATATTCCTGTGCAGTGCTGCTGTAGGATTTTCACATTTTGCATTTTGACTCTTAAATTGCTGGAAAACCAACATCGGGAACATGAGCTTTCTCTATGGTCAGAAGGTGGATGCCAACTGTGGTGCTCCAAGACAACTGGTAGAAGGAGGATCAATCGATCAACTAACTCAAGTATATAATTAAAATATCAGTACTAACATTAATACAAATTATATTAGGCTAGCTGGAATTGTTCCTCCAACATGTTGGAATGTTTTAGATTGAAGAAAGCTTGTCTAGTATGTAAGAATCCTAGCTGTCTTAAGGAGTGCCATGAAAGCTATATAGAGGATTAAGATTTGACTGCATCTGGTACAAACAGAATTACTTTCAAATAGGACACACACTCTTCAAAATATATTTTTCCTTCTGTTTAATTGTGCCCAATTATCAGCGACTGCCTGGACAAATCCCTGCAATTTTCTTAGCAAAGTTTTTTTCCAGAAGTGGTTTGCCACTGCCTCTTTCATAGGGTTGAGTGAAAGTGATTGGCCCAAGATCACCAAACTGGCTTTGTGCCTAAGACTCCAATGCAAATCATTTCAGTCACATTAATTGAATCATAAAACATTCTCCAAGCAAATAACCACACTGTATATTAATAATTTTATTTACGTACAGTAAGCAATACTCCACATTGATTTGCACATCTGTGTGAAGTACGGCATCAGACCGATAAAATCAGTGCTGGGTTTGTCTGTTTAGTATACAATTTTACTATTTCTGATGTCAAAACAAAGGAAAAATTGCCATGAATTAAAAGAAGGGAAGCAGGTAGTTAAGGATAGTTTATACATAGGAATGCTATTTCCACATACAGTCATAAACATGAACTAAAATAAATTACAGTAATGGTTTGCCATCCTCTATACCAGTACAAGCTGTAGCCCTTAATATTTCCAACTATCCCCCCATTACTGCAATTACAGTACAAATTTCATTAATACTAAAATGTTCTGTTTTTTCAAGTAACTCAAGCAAGACTCAAGGCCTCCAATGTAATAGCCTGCACTGGACACACATTTCAAATGCTATACAACTAGAATAAAATGTGACATTACCATAGTGCAAGGTAAGAAATATGAGCTAGTTGTCCTTTCCTGCAGTGAAAAACCAATCCTGTGGTCTTCCATGAGAAATCCCAGGTTACCCTGTACATAAATCTTGTCAAAGGAAAAGCTAACATAATACTCAATATTTTTTGTAACTAGTCTACCAAAACTGCCTCTAAACCTGCATTTCATTCTTTAGTTTTCTAAAATTTGTCTAATGTCAGTACCCCGTGCTTCTACTGTATCAACACATTTAGAGCCAACAGAAAAAAGTATACTTGTGTAGAAAAACAGATCTACAATCAAGCCTTGATCAACACAACAATGAACTTGCTGAGGTCTATGCTCAGAAAGCAAATAGTTAAAAATCAAAGTGGATCAACTCAAGATCTTGCTCAGGCATGTAAGGAACTTTTAAATCAAGCCCAGCAGAAATTTTTTCCCCTTCCAATAAAAAACTAAATGACTTGTTCAGGAAGGTTTAATTAAAACAATAACTGAATTGAGAGACTCTTTATTTTGTAATGATATGATCTCCTAGCAACATCACCTTAGATGCTTAGGATACAGCCAAGGTAACAAAATCATAAATATATCAGGAAATATAGAAACACACAGGAGATGGTTATATGCAATCATTTGCAGCAGCATTTTAGAAGAGTCTAGCAAAATGTAGAGTACAATCATGTTTTCTTTTAGTATTTTAACTATTATTCTCAATAAATGCAGAAACTAGAAAATGCTTTATGTTATTCTTTAGTCTTAGAGAATTGTTTAATGGGCAGAGTCTTTCAGATACATTCTTGTTACAGTATAGATTTTCATTTAATGAAAATAAGGCCATATTGCTGAAAATTTGAATATTATTCATTAATGGAACATTATCACTCTTCCCCAAAATATCCTTTTTATGTAAGAGAAGAAATGGCTACAAAGGACTCTACACATTCCTCGGCTACACAACTATTTATGTACACTAGAGAATTGCTGAATTCAGATATTTCTGTTTGTTTTACTCCCTTATATGTCAATTATAATTAAAGACTTCTGAAAAATATATCTGCTCTTACACTAGAAAGGAACTAAGCCAAACTTGCTCAGGGAGAACTGTACCCTCAGATCTTACCCTATTTTTAACACTAAAGGATGGCTGAAAAATTCACAAGACTATATGTATTATATGCATTTCTAATCAGTCTGCTTGCAAGAGAAGCTGTATTTTCCTCCATCATTCAACCAGTGTAGATCTTGCTCTTATAAGTACTGAAACAGAGGCAGAATGCTATTAAATATCCAGTTTGCCTATTTAAGTCCTATGTACTTTTTCTGAGAATGCCAATGACTTAAAAAGGAAAACAGGCTTTCAATCAAAAAGACAATAGGACCACATTCATAATATACTACAATAGTAAACACTCTGATTTTCTTCTCTGTGATAGTAGAAGTTCTTTAATTTTTACTTCTGACTAGTTTCTCTTCCAATATTTGGCTATTGGTAGATGTAAGGCTTCTTTTCCTGATGTCTAATTTTCAAATACTTAAATGGACAAAATGCAAAAATATTTGGTTTTCAGCAGCAAAGTAAAAAAACATAAGCACCAAAATATGTATTAAAAACAAAAAAATGGGTTCAAAGCAGATTACTTTCCCTAGTATGTAAAATCAGTTATTTTAGAATGCCAACCTTCTGGAGATTACTATTAAATTCAAACATTCCAATACAATCCATTGTTTTCTCACTGTAGTGCATTACTGAAGCAACGTATCCCAAAATACAGTAGGGTCACCAAACAGACCTTAGCGTATTTAACAAATATTTTGTTAAAACATTAGTGCTAGCATTAAACTATGAGCAAATACAATATAACAGGACAGAGAAAATGGCAGAACTAATTTTAGTAATAATTAGTAGTTCAGCAACCACCAAAACTTCTCAATAAATAAAACAAGTCTAAAAACAATTGCATGGCTCCCCCCACCCCCTCAAGCTTGGCTGAAGACCCCTTGGGCAGAAATTGTGACACAGGCACAATGTCTTTGCATTTCAGGGAAGAATCAAGATTAACATTTAGAAGCTACATGTTTGGGAAGAGAGAAGGTGAGCAGAGGACGAACAGAATGGGTCATCAAACACATTTTGAAATCATCTTCCATTAGTTAAATGACAGCTGCCAAAACAAACTGTCTAGAAAAGAACACAGGAGGGCTCTTTCTGATCTACGTCATGCATTATAAACTAGTTCCTAAAATTAACTGCTCCAACTATCGTATCGTGATTCTGATTCACACACACCAGCCTAAGAATATACATACATGTACACAGCAGTAAATGGAGTTGTGACGGTTAAGAATGTGCTTATTCTCTTTTCTGCATATGATGGGGGAGGGGGGAGAGGAAAGCTCTGAATTAACCATCTTAAAATATATCCACTGAGCACTGGAAATAACGATCATTTTCTGTGCTCAGTTTCCCACCTGGTCAGCCTATCTGAATTTTAGTTGACATTTTCTATTTCCATCTTAATATTCACTTTTATATTACCCAAAGTTTCTTCTGAGACATAATAGGGTTTCCTTCCTTCCCTTCAAAGGTTTGTGGATCACCTAGGGGGAAAAAAAGGGGGGGGAATGGATTTTTCCAGTGGATTAAGTCTTATTTTTACCCACACAATCAGTTGGAAGTCAAGTCAAAACCCAGCTTTCGCTTTGGCTCTATGAAAGTCCAGGGTGTGCTGGCACCCATCTATCCATTCATGCACACACAAACAGAGAACTCCTCGGAGATTCAGAAAAGAGAGTTGAGATCTAAAGAGACCCCTGAACATGCCAGGGTTAGAAGGTTTTTCGGTGGATTGCCCAGGAACTGTCTTCCTCATATTCTTTCTTAGAAATCCACATTTTCTTAAATGTGTCAAGTGAAGCCAGGATGGAGCCTCTGTAGAGGAATAAGCACAGGAGTTAGATGCATGACTATTAGGAATAACCTTTTTGAACTCTTTCTAAAAATATTACTAAGTTCGTAGTTATCAACTTGCTGTTACTGAAAGCTAAAGGATGTCTGGAGATTTGTTTTCAAAAGTATGGCAAACAAAAAATCAGCATTTATCTAAATTTATACCTACCTACCTACCATCCATCCATTCATCCATCCATTTATTTATCGTCCTCCTCCTCCTCCTTCTGTGACTGGTAAAAACTTAACAGTTCAAGTTCCAACCAAGGACCTAAAAGCTGTTAAGGTAACATCTGCGAATATAGACAGTTCCGAGAAAGGTGGTTTTTTGCAAAGTCAGGATATTCAGGTCTGATAAGTTCAGAATTTCTATGTGTCTAAGCAGCACTTTGTGTATTGCTCCAAGAGCTTGTATTATTATTGGCACAACTGCTGATCTCTTCCTTCATAGTTGCTCAACTTCAATTTGCAGATCACAATATTTTGTTATTTTTTTCTACCTGTTTCTCTTCAACCCGTGCATGACCTAGTATTGCAATATCAATGAACCAGACTTTTTTCTTTTCCACAATAGAAATGTCAGGCTTGGCATTTTTGTCTACCTATCGAGTCCTTACCAAGAAACTGGGATAGGCAGATATGGATGTTTGATGGTGTTACAGATATCGTTGCAGGATGGAAGCTGCTCCCAGTAAAGCTGCCTTTTGCAATTGACTGATGGTGAATTTGTTCCAAGTGGTGCTCCAGTTGTTTTGGGATTGCACCCAAGGTGCCTATGACTATTGGTACTACCCTTGTTTGCCTTTGCCACAGTCATTCTTTCTATTTATAGGTCTTTGTATTTGTTAACTTCTCCTGTTCTTTCTCTTCTATTCTGCTGTCTCCAGGCACTGCCACATCCACCATTCAGACTTTTTTGTCTTTCTTATTGACAATTGTTAAGTCCGGGATGTTATGTGGTAGGTGTCTATCTGTCTTATTATTATTATATAATTATTATATTATAATTATAATTATTATTATCCTGAATCAATTCAATGTAGGAAGAAAGCTTTTTCACTGAAGATTGATAAGCCAAAGTCAACTAGCTAACTTCTATATCAAAGCAAGAATTGGAACCTGGATTTTCCAGCACCTTAACCACTACACATTAGCGATCGCACTCTCTCTAAATACAGTGCACATGAGCTAGGTGCATTTAGTTCGTGTTGCAACAATGAATTCAAGTTAGGCTATTGAGATTTTAATAAGAAATTTGCTTGATATCTTTTGCAATGCAAAGACATGCAGGACATTATCTAAACAGCGTTTTTGTAATGATTGTGAAAATTCGGTACATGATATTAGAACATCACTTTTTCCCATTTAGAAGAATAAATATAAGTCCTACTAGAGCTTCCAGTCTCTTCATTCTAGCATATTATTGTTAAAAAGTTTGTTTTCAAACTTCTCCAAAAAGCCTTCACATTATTTAACCACAGTAATTTGTTGTGTACCATATAGAATACAAGATTCTAGTTCAGAGTCTTCTTAGTTTTAAATGGGTCACTTTTTATTTTAATAAAGTGTGTGGATGCATGATAAGGCAAGTAAAACTACAATTTTTGCTGCAGAAGATGTTATACATACCCAATCCATGTAGAATATAATCTCTCTTGAGGAGCAGATATCTAGGGATTAAAATAAAAAGTGAGGAAGAGTTAGGAAAAGGCATTTATTGTCCATATACCAAACTTACAAAGCTCTTCTATTGCAGGCTATTGGATTTTTCTTTCTAACAGTCCCAACTAAATGATTTGAAAGCCAGAAAGGTACTTATTGCTGTGACTGGTGATCTGTTAAAATGACTCTTTGATGTCTAGAATTGTGTTTGCCTGACCACTGAACAATAAATCACCTTTACCACATTTTAATCTACTATATTTATTAACATAGCTCCTGATTTTAATTTATGATTAAGAAAGTCATCTAAATCCTGAAAATTCATAAGCCATAGCTTAGTTAATCATAGATAACTGCATTATATAACCATAGTAACAGTAAGATAATTTATGTCTCTCCAAATTAATTTACCACTCTAAACAACTCTAATGGTGAGGGATCTTGGGAGTTATAGTTCAGCAATACATGAGGGCTACAGTAATCACATCACTGCTTTACATGTTTCATAGGAGAGGCACTACCAGCCACGACAGAATGAAGAGCTGGTAAGTAGACTGGTTCTTTGATCATTTCTCTTTGGACAAAGAAAAGATTTCAGTTTGCCCACAAGTGCCACAGACAGTTGTCCCTCACAAGGAGACCACAAGACACTGGTCTCAGGTAGGTTTAGAGCTCTAATAGGCAAAAGAATAACCATCTTGCTCAAACTGCGGTTGGTGTCTTTGAAAACTAACTTTGCATCCTTTCTTTTAATCACTTTCATAAATTGCTTGTTAACTGCATTTTAGCTACTGGGAATCTTCAGATTGACACGTTTTACTGACTGAGTTTCCACCAATCATTAGTTAAACACATTTGAACTACAACTTTAAGAAATTAAAACATTTTTTTAATAAGCAGCAAAAAGAATGATTAAAACTTTGATTTTAGAAAGTTACAAACAGACTAAGGGTCCAGATAAATTTGAAATAAGATTTTGGAATTAATTATAAAGAATTCTTCCAGTAAGAAAATGAGTTTGTTTTGAATTAAAAAAAAACAACTCAAAATAAAATAAGATTTTTAAAAAATGGGTACAAGAGGGAATTCAAAGAAACTAAGATTTTAATTAAAGGAGAAGACTGAAATTTTACAGAATGAAGCAAAATATTTTAACATTGAACATAATAAAGGATAATTTTTGAACAATAGATCCAGAAGTTAATTGTATAAGGGTCTGTCTCTATGGATAGACTGTATCTAAAATATGTTACGAACTAGTTCTACCTGACAAAATTGAGACAAGAGTTGAAAGTAGATTTTCAAATGGCAGGCTACAAAAATGACATGTAAAAGTAAAATGTAAATGTAAAAAACTGGCTGGCATTCTAATGATTAAAAGGGATCAAAAGAACAAATCAAGAGAATGACCTGGATAATTTTCCTAACTCTGTCCCTAGCTAGGAGTTCAATCCTGACCATTCAAGCCAACTCAGCCTTCCATCTTTCCAAGATCAGTAAAATGAAGACACAAGATTGTTGGGGGCAATATGTTGACATTTGTAAACCTCTTAGAATGTTGTAAAGCACAATGGAGTGGTATGTAAGTCCAAGTGCTATTGCTATATTTAATTGACAAAGAAGGCTTAATGTTTTGAAGTATCTTGTGAGGAGGGATAAAGAAAAAGCGAACAGAAATCAAAG
Organism: Pareas carinatus; assembly: GCA_032468095.1. Lineage (NCBI taxonomy): Eukaryota > Metazoa > Chordata > Lepidosauria > Squamata > Pareidae > Pareas > Pareas carinatus. The sequence goes on from JANHFO010007413.1 coordinate 38,602, forward strand.
ATTTATGACATTATTTGAAGGAATTAACCCTACTCTTACTTTGCTGACATCAGGACTGAAATAACATTTGTATGGATTTCTTTATAGATAAGGAATGGGATATGGGAAGAAGAAATCATTTGATGTATTTTAAGAGGTGATAAGTTATTAAAATTGTTTAGACTTGTTATGATGGTGATAAGTCACTTCTGCACGTATTTCTTTTCTTTTTCTTTACTATATTTTTCTTTTCTCTTTTCTAGTCTCTTTATTTTGCTCTGCTCTTTTATTCTTTGGTTTTTTTTAGTTTGTGTTAGTTTTTATTGTTGAAAACATGATTGTTAATAAAATTATAATTAAATAAGAACATGTTTTGGAGACATCTGAGTAGATTATAGTTAAAACAGAGTGTGACAGGGTTCTTAAGTTCTTTAATGTGAAGGTTATATGGTTGCAACAGGTCACCCCATTGATCACTAGGGTTGATTCTGCTGATCTGGCTGCCTGGTAACCCTTTCCTCCTTCACTGTATCCCCCCCAAAGCTGTGCAATTGATACAAAAGAATAACCATCACAGATATGAGCGTTCTGATCTTCAGGCAAGTGTATACAGTAGTTGTGCTCCCCTGCTACAACCTCCAAATAAGCTCTACATACCCTGATTTTGACATCTTTAGGGGCCAGTTTCTTTACTTCACTCAGAAGCCTATCACCAAAACCTATTAAATATAAGCAATACTTTGAGTTAACAACCTAGGGTATTATAAAGTAATCCAGGTTTCCTGAAAATAAATCAATCCCTGAAACAACATCTACAGCTTTCTTTATAATAAAGTAATACATGAAGTGTGTTAATACACAAACTACACCAGGGGTCCCCAACCCTTGTGCCACAAACCGGCCCCAGTCTGTGGCTCGTTGGCAACTAGGCTGTGCAAGTGGTGGGCAAGCACATGAATCTTCAATTGTGCACGGCGGGAGCTAGGTTTGCGGAGGTGAAACCGCCCTTCTCCCCTGCTGCCGCCACTACTACTACTGTCTATCTGTGTGGCCAGAAAGGTTGGGGACTGCTGAACTACACAGTTCAGATAATTGATAGAATAGGAAAAAGCATTTCAGCACACAAAAACTGAATTTCATTAATATTAAAAAAGAGACATATTAAGAAATGCTACAACTATTTTCCCAGAAACAATATGTGAATCTAGCCTGCTGACTTCCAGTTCTTCCAACAGGGCTGAAAAAAGGTTTTTCTGGGAACAAGTTTTGCCTACTTCCAGGAAAAGAATTATACGAATTGCGGCCAATATTTATTCCCAACGAGGTAATATTATTTTGAATAGCTTCAAAGAAGATAAGGGGGCAAGTTTAAAGTTAAGTTCAAACACCACATGTTTACAAAGTCAAATAAGCATCAGAAGAAACCTTTGAAGAGCGTTGACCCTCCAGAGAGCACAATGTTGGAAAAGAGAGTTCGCCGTAAGTCCATATCAGACTTCTGAATTGCAAAAACTAGTACTTCATGCAATCCCTCACATTCTTCTCCAATCAGATCTGGACGGAACAGTAATTCAGGAGCCCTGAATCGAGCAGGACCAATCTAAAAAGAGAACAAGAATGTCAACATTCTGGTTCATATATAAGACGTCTTTTTTCTTAGAGTGAAAAACTGTGTCACCTAAATATTCTTATGCTCATACAAAGACTTTTATTCCACTCCATAAAAGAACCCTTAAACAGAGCTTGAAGTGCAGAGACAAGGACTTCCTCCTCTTCAGTACTGTGGCAAAGAACTGATATGCTTATAAATTACTCTTGTTTAAGGTTCTAAAGTAAGACCTAGGCAGTCTGATACTGCCCAAACGTTTTGGACAATTTCAACAATATGTCAACTTTTTATTGCCATATTGACTAGGCCTGATGAGGTCTGAAATTCAAAACATTTGAAAACTGATAGATTTCACATTTTGTTCTACAGCAATTTTAAGTAAACAAAACTAAGAATGCTCTTTTTGTAAAGAATACAATCTTACCAAGATTGTGTCAGATGACTGAGAACAGAAGTATCAGTCATGTCAATTGACTGAGATAAAAAGGAGAAAAGAGGGAATGGCAACTCAAAATAAATAGATGATTAAAAGATGAATGATCTTAAATCAACTCCACTTATATCCTAGAACATGGGTGTCAAACTCAATTTCATCCTGGGCCACTTGAAATGTTGCCGCGGCTGCTGCGGGCTACCTTCCCCACCTTCTACCCATGCCCCCACCACCATTGGTCCTTCCCAGTGGCCCTCGGCGACCCTCCGTGGCCCCCATATAATCTACGCGGACCTTCCAGCCCACCACAGGCCTCATGGAGGACTCCCTCTACCTCCGCGGCCTGCCGTGGGCCTCTTGGCAGGCTCAACCTAGCTCCACGGGCCTTCTGGGGGGCCTTCCACTGAGTCCACCTACCTCCGCAGCCCACACGTGGCCCACTGCGGGGCTCCCTGGCTTAGGTGGGCTGGAGCCGAGGTGGCAAGGGTTGGTCCCTTATCATCTCTAGGGCAGCACCGCAGGCCAGATGGACACAGGCCACCGGCCGGATCTGGCCCGTGGGCCTTGTGTCTGACATATATGTCCTAGAATCTTGAAGGCGCCTGCAGGTATCCCATCAGGGCCTCTTTCTATAATTTCTTTAAAAGTATTTAAATTATGTAAAGTTTTAACAAACCTCAATGGTGCTTCCATCAGGAAGGTAATATTGAGCTTTTTCAGTTTCTAAAGTTTCATCCTTCTGAGGGTTTATTGACAGATAGCAAGCCCGCTGTGGAGGAATGACAACCAGAGATAATAATCATCAACATATAAACAAGCAGCCTAAGACAATTTTCACTCAGATGCTCCAGGTGTACTGTGATTCAATAGCTTTTTGCCTTTTAGTACTGTTTTTATTCCCACTTCTAAAGTGCATCTAAACAATGTCATAAAACTCTTGACCATTTGGTGATTAAAAATGAAAAATTCTAGAAAATTTATTAAGGACCAGCAGTTTTACAAATGTAGTTAATAGTTACAGTAGTTAAACTGAGTTTTTATGTCAAACTTGAAGTATTTATTAATAGGAATTAGGCACATCTACTTAATTATCCTTGGCTTTTGTAGAGCTCAGAAATCCTCTTGCATAAGGAAAGTTTATAGTCAAAAGGGCCAAGATTCCTGGATATGGTAGCTTTCTCAAACAAGACCTGGGAAACAGCTTTTTCTTTTTTTCTTCCTAAGATGTTCCTGCTGCTTCCCACTCCCTCCAGAAATTCGTGTTGTTTCTAACCTCGGTGCCGTCCGCCGTGCTACAAAAACCTACCTGTTTATACAGGCCGGTTTGGCCTAACCACACCTCTCCTGTTTTTTAAATGCTAAATTAGTTTTAAACATTTTAAATTTTGGTTTAAATTGTTTTTTTAAATTTCAGCCACTTTTATATATTGTATTTTAATTATTTTTAAAATTGTGTTTGATATGTTTTCTCTTTTA
>JANHFO010007413.1:86543-97560 GCA_032468095.1 Pareas carinatus
CACCGCCCTGGGTCCCTTCGGGGAGAAGGGCGGTATAGAAGTTTTAACAAATAAATAAATAAATAAACTTACGCAAGTGGCGGGTCAGTGGGTACTTGAGTGTGTGTGTACCAGCCTGCTGTTCACAGAAGTCGAGCTATATGCATGCACATAAGTCCACTACTCACACAAGGGCTACGTGCACATGTGTGCGCCGGCACACTACTCAGCCCAGTTCCCCTCTCCCCACTCAGGCAGGCCACCAAGCAGCAAAGGGGGTCCCCCTGTGAGTTAAAGATAGTCTGAAATTGTTGACTTTGGGTGCTCTCTTCTTGAAAAGCTACCTTAATAGGTTTTATATGACTCTTGACAATGCTGGTCTTTAATTTAGGTAGAACTGAAGAAAACTGACTAGATTGAAAAATCAAACCTAAAGAAAGACTGGGAATTGACAAATCTGTAATTAGAGATTATATAGGAAATAATTTGGTCAGTTAAGTACAACCATGATTTAGACAAAGAAGAAAATGAAAAAACAAAATTATAAAACAAATCCAATTGTAGCAACTGCTTTGTATAATCTATCAAAACTGATTTATTGTCCGGTTCAAGAGACAATGTCCTGTCTACACATAGTAATATAACTTTCTAGACTGTATATGTTGCAAATTTTGTAAAAACTGACATAAAAATCTGTGCAAATGTAAAAATACAACCTCTCATAGCAAATTTGGCCTTTGTCCTGTATTTTGTAATAGGAGAAAAACGTTCTTAGTATCAAAAGAATATCAAATTTGAGTAATTCTAACAGATTAAAACTAGTAATATATTAAAGCTGCAGTCCTGTATCAAATTAACTATTCGGCCCTTAAATCAAAGTCTACCATGAAACTTTACCTAGAGTATGTAGTTTAGGAGTAGTGCATGCTGAATGGAACGAGCAATATTGGACAATAAAAATAAAAAATTGATGCATATGTTATATATATGTATGTGTACATGTATATAATATTTCAGAAACAAAATGTTTGGAAGGGAAAATAGATTTATTGACGGAATAGTTTACTTTCAATTTAGAGTAATTGGTGAAGTTCATCAGTTGCTTCACTCATTCCATGTTTTGGTAATTAGAAATTGAAAGAGAAGCCTTTATTTAATGATCTACTCACCTTGCTGTTTTTCATTGACCGTCCTTAGAAATTATTAGAATAAATTTTGTGACACTGAATTGGTTAAGGTTTTTTTTCTTTTATGAAAAGGTTGAATGAGTTAGTTTCTTATACTTCTTACCCTCTATCTCAATTGTCGGCTTCATTCCCTTCATGAAAGAGCTTAGTTGTTTTTACTATTATCTAGTCCCTTAGTGAAGGGGGCCTCGACCCCCCCCCCCGGCATGCCAGCAGCTGAACCCTGCAGACAAGTGAAGCCCCGTCCCTGGAATGTAGGCAGCATGCAAAACCAGCTCCCTCTGATCTGTGGAAAAACCGGTCTCTGGCGCACAAAAGATTGGGGGCCACTGCCAGAGTACAATCATCCTCTCAGCCCATTGGCTTATCATGTGCCATGTGTATTCCTTGCTATGGATCCATTCCATTATGGACCCATGCCACAAATTCCACATCAACCATTCAATGTAAGCCTGGTCATCAGAGACAACATAAGGACTGCTGGATTTCAATGTTACTGTCAGAGTTCCACTTTGTTTCGCTTATAGCAAACAAAATTAAAGTGGATGAGACTCTTTCTCATACTGATCTCTTTCCAAAACTGAGTTGTTTTCTCCATGCTTCTTTATGCCATTTCTTAAAAGTTACGTATATCTCATTATCAATTCAGAATTTGATGTGTAACTTTATGAAATTTGAGATACTCCATCTATTTATAATGCTTAGCTTTCCTGTAAGTTACTTCCAATTCTGGTGAACACTGCAAAAGTATAGACATTAAAAAAAGATATAAGTATGTAACTTAAGTGTCTCTGCATTTATTTCTATAAAATTTGATTTATTCCATATAAAATATAAAAATGTATTAGCCTTCTCTACTTTTCTCAGTACAAAAGAGGAACATTTGTGTCTATGTAGAATTCATTAAAAGATCAATGCCATAGATGTGGTGAAAAAGCAGGCACTAAAAGAACTAGGATTTCTGTTCCTGAAGCCTATATACCAAGAATCCAAAGTTCAGCTTGTGTTCTTTAATGGTAGCTGCTATATTCCATTCCAAGTCAAAAAAATAAGTCTAATAAGAATCAACAGGTATTTTTCATCTATGAAAGGAAAAAAGAGGTGAGGAGGTATACAGTATAGAATTGGAAAAGTGAACTGAATGATAACGTGAAGATAAAGAAATGGGCAAAGGTTCATCATTTATTCATCCCAGAAATAATAATATGACCACCACCACCCAAATATCTAAACAATAGAAAAATACACAAAGGAAAAGAAAAATTTGCAAGAATGTGAGGGAAACACAGATGCATTCCATTATCTGCATTATGATAGTCCATGCTGAAGGGGGAAAGAACTCAACACATCTCTCAATCTAGAGACATAGAATCCATACTTATACTCATAGATTCCTCATGATTCAAAGCAGCCTAAATTAGGTTAGATCAAAATTCAGTAGTTCACTGTCCCCAGTGTTCTTTCTGAATCACCAAGCTGCTTGGTAACTTTTACTTAATCAATTCCATAAAAACATTTTTCGCCAAATTTTCTTGGCATGAGTTGGGTTTGAAACACTGTCAATTCTATGCTTTCCATAAAGAAAATTATTATAAATATTAAAAGCTTGACACAGGAATAACAAGCTAAGCACTACAAAGTAGTTTCAGTACTATGAAATATAAGAAACTGTCTTACAGGAGGTCAGACAATTCATCTGTTTAGCTCAGCAGGATCTCTTCTGACTTGATAGTAGTAATTTGGTTTTCAAGCAGAGGTTTGTTTCATTAATTGCTACTTGAGATTGAACTAGGGACTTTTTGCATTGGATACATATCCTGCATCAATGAGCCCATTAATAACTGACATTCATTAATTTTAATAAATACAAGTCTTGTAGAGAACATATCCTGAATTTAATTATTGAGATTTATACATTCTTTTACCATGAATGTTCTCAAGGTATTTTTAAAACAAATCAAGCTCTCCCTCTGATACTCATCCTTCTAAAAATGTAGCAACAGATATATCAATTTGGTGATATCCATTGATTAATTAGTTCTTATAAAACAAGGAAATCATTTAGACAATTTTCACATCTCAAAAAGATGCTGTTATGTAGGAGTTATTTTAGGAGTTATTATCATTGTAAAGTCTTTATTCTTCTCAAAAATTTAGAGATACCATGACATAATCTGTACTTTCATCATGTCTTCTTCAACCTATTGAACTATAACTTTTTGAATTTTTAGTCAAGATGTCATTAGTTACGCTGACTGGAGATTCCAAGAGGTCTAGTCTAATACATAGTCTAAAAGCTAGTCTAAAAGCTGTTTAATCTATCAACAGAAAACATGCATATAGTTTTTGCTGCTCTGAGCAGATATAGGCAGAAAGATGAAGGAATTAGAATTCCAAAAGTATAGGCTCCTATACTATAATATATTTAAATATAATGTAAGAGAAGTTCATTTTATTATTGTCAACTATCTTTTTATTATGATTTGTCTTTGCATTTTTAAAATATAATTACGCTAATGAGATTAATTGCTGAGTCTGTAGACTGAAGTGTCTTATATAAAAAGTCATATAAACTGAGATAATAAATGATAAACTAGCTTATAACTAAACTAAAGCAGGAGTGCAGCATGATACTGTATAATAAAATTATGATATTTTGCAGTGCAGTGAGTGGTAAGTTATACAAAGGTACAATATTTAATAACCCTACAGATTGGAATATTTAATATTAACAGTTAACATAGATTGTAATCAAGTTTCTTGCTTGAAATTTTCTTAATAGGATGAATTGGCAGGAATTTCTAATCCTATAAAATTAGCAGTAAAGCATTAAATAACTCATGCTAGGTTATGAAGTATATCAAATAGCATTGTGGAAGGCAAAATATCAAACCTTACTATGGTAAAGATATGGCAATATATCAAAGCAGTAATAAATGAAAGTTTAGTACAGACAAAAGAGTCTGGAACAATCAGAATAACAAAGAAAACAGTATACATTTTGACATATGAAAAACAAGTCATTCAGCAAAAGGTTTCTTCCTACGTCTTAATATACCAGGAAGAAAAATTGGCTACAGCCAGTCACATTGTTGTAGAAAAGAACATTTACATCTACAATGTATATACATATACATTGACTCATTGAAAACTCAAGAAAAGGGAAATAATGGTATCTTTCAGATCAGTATACACTCCACAAACCAAACATACGTGCTATATAGACTCTTCTTCTGAGTAATTTCAAGATCTGAATTTTTGTGCAAGAGGTATACTCTGGTGTCTTCCTAATAGAATCTGTGATAGAAAGGCATATTTAGTTGTACGTTTGTAAAAGTGATCTGATAAGTATTACGATGTAAATTGGTTATGTATGAGGCCCTACATGGATTATTTTGATAGATGCCTAAATGACGTGAAGAATGAGGTGAGTTAGTTTTACTAATCAAATCCCGTGAGCTTATATCCCAGAGTCCTTGTCTAAGTAAAAAAAAAAAGCTGAAATATGCCCTCATTAAAAAAGGTGATCTGTAGAGAAGCCTGTTTGACTAATTTTCTGACATGCAATTTTGAACCAGTTTAAACCAGAGTCAGTATGGTGTAGTAGTTAAGCTACCAGACTAGAAACTGGGAAAATATGAGTTCTAGTTCCGCCTTAGACATGAAGCCGTCTTGGTGACTTGGGACAGACATTTTCTCTAAGCCATAAGAAGGAGGCAACAAAAAACCACTTCTGTAATCTTGCCAAGAAAACTGTAAGGACTTGTCCAGACAGTTTAGGAGTCAACACTGACACAGCCACCACCACCTCAAACACAAAACAATTAAGGAACCAATAAATGAGTCATCAAGTTAACAAAGTAGAATAAAGAGTTTTCATAACTAACCATGGCTTGGCTACTAAATAGACCTTATCCTGTTTTCTAAACAAACTCATTTGGTACACAGCTGAGTACTGTTAAGTGAGCTATTACAAGGTAGGCCTGAATTTTACAAAGCCCGTGGGGATATTTTATTTATCCACAGTGAAGTCCCATAAAAGAGCATTGGCAATTCTTATTACAATTATAAATTAGTATGTGTTGTTCAAATGCAAAAAGCATTCAAAATGCCAATAAGGTGACTTCTGACTTCAGAAGACAGAACAGTGGTGTGTTCATCAGGCCAAAGAATATTAGACAGGTAAGCAGTTGATTCAAGAGGCTAGGACTAAACTATAATCAGTTAAGAAGTATAAACCATGCAGAGTCCTTCATCGGGAAACAAATCAAATGCACCATTATCAAATGACAGAAGCTGATTTAGTAAAAGTGAAAATATATTAAATACTGATATGTATGTATGTATATATATTAGAATACTAATTAATTGCAACTTGAGTATAAGCCAGCAGTGTGACATGACTGCAAAAAAGGCTGTATCTTCTAATTCTGAATTACAGGTAAACAATATTTCCACCTTCAGTACTGTGTCCATTCTGCATATCATAGTTTAAGAAAATTTCAGAAACATTAGAAACAAGTTCAGAAAAGGACAGTAAAAATAATTGAAGGATTAGAAATATAGGCTTCAAGAGATTAGTATAGTTAGTTTTGAGAAAAGACAGCTGAGGAGAGATACCTAAAAAGATTGATTCAGGTAACAAATCAAGATCTATACACTTTCTTTCAAAATTTAGGATCAGAATAATGAATTTGACTTACAGAAAGACAGATTTTGATACAAATATATTTTAAAAAAGCTTCCTAATAGTAAAAATAATTTGCTAGTGATGTCAGTTATCCAAAGGGTGATAAGGTTCTCTTTATTCAATTATGTTTAAGCAGAGACTAGAAAACCATCTGTCTGATGGTTCTCTTTAATTTGGATTTCGGCACTGAGCAGGGTTGGACTTGATGGTTTAAATGTCATCTTCCAGCCCTGTAATTATAATTATGCTGGTAATACTAGAACTTCATAATTATTTGCAGAATGAGATGTGTTGGGATTTTGTGTCACCTTCTCAAATCTCCCTTAAGTAATTTTAGCCATTTATGGAAATGGGAAAATGGTAACAAACACATTCCATTCTTGCCATTACTAGTTCTGTTATATACTTCCTTTACTCTTTGCTTAAGCAGGTTTAGAAATGATTTAACATATTGTGCACTATGCCAGTAACGAGATCTGGAGGTAAACATTTCACAGTTAATAGCTTTCCCAGAATTTGTGACTTTATGTACATCATTTCCTGCATGTCAAACAAAGCATCCTATTTTCTTCTAGATGCCATAAGAAACTTTAAAAAAGGCTTGATTTTAGAATGTCTTTTCAATTTTAATAACTCTAAACCACCTATATTTTAATTTGAAAAGAAACAGCAGTTTTACATTTTTATTTTTCTTGTTCACTCAATATCTTGACTTTTCTGTGCCTAACTAACTTAACTAAATTAAGATTAGTTGTGCAAAGGAAAATAGTTTTTATTGTGGTTCATGGAAATTAGAATCACTTGTAAGGAAGAGAAACTTACAGTTGAGAAATAGCAGCTTTACATTCTTCGCCTGTGGATAGGCTCAGGATCTTATAGCCCATTGCATGAAATAAACATGGCTTGGGCTGAGAGTGAGTGACTGGGCTAAAGTCAACCAGCTGGTTTTCATGGCCAAGGTGGGACATGAGCTCATGATCCCTGTGAAGATCATATATTAGTACCTTGGTCACAAAGTTATTTTTTCGGTATTGTCATAAGTTTGAACAGTCGCTATATGATTGTTAAGAACAATCAGTAAGTGAGATCTACCTGTAATTCTTGTCATATTGGAAAAGTAATGAATAAGGGATGGTGATCTTGACTTATTTGTAAAAAATAGTAAAGGGATATAAATAGAAAACATGTCTCTTTCATTTCAGTCATGTGTTCACCATGTTAAGTTAGTACATGATGTCCAGTGCCTGACACTTCCTTTTCCTTTCTTCTCCCCCCTCACATGGTAAAGAGATTACTTAAACAAGCAATCTCTTTATAACTGCTTTTCTCAAGTTAATAATTAACATGTTAATTAGCTAGCTGGCAACTGCTGCCTGCAACTGACAAGATTTTAATCATTTCCATACCTTCTATTTTTGTTACCCTCCTAATCAGCCTGGGGCTTGGAGACAAAAGCATACTAGGCAAAAATAGACATTAGTGTATTCTTTTCACTGTTTATTCCCCATTGTGTACTGTCTTTTAATCCCTTCCTCCCAAATGAATGTAAATGCAAACATTAATTCCCTTCTTGATGATTATTCCAGCACCATGGTGAGCATTCCATAGAGTGAAAGAATGGAGGGAAAGGAAAGCTGAAGTAAACTCATAAGTACAGTTGTAATCAAGTGATTTTCTACTTAGTGACCACATCATTTCATGACGGAATTGTCAGTCCCAAGTGTAGTTCATAAACAAGAATTACCTGTAATGGCTCACTTGACTTGGTAATTGGACTATACTCAGTAGCACTTTTACATGCAACTATTGATAAAGATAGGATCGCCAACATGATCGCCAAAGTCTGATGATGGATATGGCACAAGAAGAAGAAGGAGCATATATTGGACTCTCCTTTTAAAATTAGTTTAAAAATAGTAATTTTCTTTCATTCAGATTGTAATGGCAAGTTGAAATGTCCTCTATTGTTTTCTTAGTCTTAGGATTTCCAATTTTATATTTGAATTAACTTATCTTTTTCATAAGAACCAAAATATGTATCATATATAGAAAATTGCTGGTAGTTTATTTCATATCACATACCAGAAAATGTAGGGTAATTATTTTGTGACATTATAGTTGAGTTATATTATCTCCTGTAATAGTGTTGCCAGATTTACCTTTGTCTTCACGGAAGCATTTAGGTTGGTTATGGAGTTTTGGTCTTCTGTTTGATTTTGAAGACCTTCCTAAAAAGAGACAGAGAAAAAGAGAAAAGATATCTTAATATATCTGCTGTTGAAGTAAACACAAGACAAAACAATATTTGACAAAGGTTTTTGAATAAAAATATATGATAAAAATAATCAATTTACCTATTTAGTCAGGAAACTGTGATCAATTAAATCCTGGGAGTTTACCACATCTTCAGAAGGAAAAGCACTATAAAGATTAGTAAAAAAATGATTTTTTTTAAAGATCGTTTAAAAAGAAATTCCTTCTAAACCATTTATACTATTGTATCCTTTTGTTTTAAAATACACCATTGTTGAGAACCAAAGCTTTGCTTAGATATTAATAATGGCGTGTTTATTCAGTGACAGCAGCAAAGATATGTGTTTCCTGACCAAACAGGCAAAGTGACATTGGTAGATTCTTTGCTTTCCCGTTGGTTTCCTCATGATATTTTTCATCCAAAAATGCATGGGAAAAAAATCATGGAATTTTGTCCAGATACGTCAGCACTTTGATTGTTATTGTGTCTGTTAACATCATTTGTTTCTAATAAATTCCAGTGTTTGATTAGAATGTTATCTAGAAACAAAGACTGTTCTTTCACTCATCGCTGTAAATGCAGAAGTTTCATAATTCAGAATGGGCAGTATATTCTTTATGATAAATTAAAGTTACTTTAACTGGGAGCTGATAGTGACAAGTGATATGATGAGATGACAGCGGCAAGGCTAATATTCGCAAACTATTGGAAAAATGAACAGATGCCACAAGAAGGAGAAATAATAAGAAAGATAATGGATTGTGTGAAATTAGATAGATTAACAATGAGGCCAAAAGATAGAAACGAATCCGAATTTTACCAAATATGGCCAAAATTCTATAAATGGCTAGAAAACAAAGGAGTAGAAACTGTTAACTATTATAACAGGTGATAGATAACACAGAAAATTAATCTAGGCGGGACAAATACAGAATGTTAAAGGAAAGGAGTAGGTGGAAGGATAACGGTTGTTCAGGTTATATATAATGGATTGATTGTCTTTGGTTTTTTGATAGAATACTGTAATCTATGAATGACTAGGTCTACATATTGAATACAAGTGTTTAAAGTAAAAAGTGAAATAATAAAAAATAGGATAATTATTATATTTATATAAATATATTAAAATATATAAGAATTTGAATAATATTTGCCTTGGATAAGTATGTACAGTACGACTTACTGTTAAAATGATTTACTATAATATGTTTTTTATCTTTGCCAAATTTGTTCTACATTGTTGTTAAAGACTGCATTTGTTATTAAGTAAAAAAGCAATAAAAATTGTAAAAAAAAGTGATATGATGAGAAATAGATGATGGTACTAGTCTGGTTCTTTGCTATACAGATAGGGAAAGCCCCAGCGTTCTGCAATATTAGTTCTAGCAATACTTCTTTTATTAAAAGCTTAGAGATTTTTCCATTTATTTCTCAGGATGAATTTTGACAGTTATCCTGTTGTTTTCTGAATATAGGCAGTTTTCCACTTATACCCATGGTCATGAGATTGCAGTCTGGGTGCTTGGCAGCCTGTTTATCCTTCAGACCAGTTGCCAGTTGCCTGTATCACTTGATCGCCATTAACAAGCTTCCCTGCCAGCTTCCCCAGAAAGTCAGGGAATAAACTGGCACGGATAGTCACAGGTCTCCCCATTAGTGAGCCTTCTCTCAGACCCTGCGCACTTGCTTCAACCAATCATGCACCCCTGCACACTTTCCCCAAACCACATTGCACACCATACAGTCTCCCTGACCTGTGGCATCTCTTGCCCTGTTGAGGGCTGCCTGTACATTGATGGAGTTTTCTGTTTTTCTATATATTTTTTCATCCCATAGTTAATTGCTTTCTTGATTTCTTTTTTTTTGGGGGGGAAACATATCTACTTACAAGATATCAAGGGACTCAGGTTTAATTTTCTGTACATTGGCCAAGAAGCACCTTAAATCACTATTTGTCCCATTCATCTATTGGGGACCCTATCTCTGGTCGCAATGCCCTTTGGATGGACTGCAGATAATCTTTCTACTCTCAAGTTGAATAGACTTAATTGGATTTCTGTAAGGATTTAAAAAGAAGCAGCTAATCTTTTCGCTGAAAGATATATATGCAGAATTCAATATGAAGACTTTTTTCCTCAGTTTTTTTCCTCAGATTATACTACTACTCTGATACGGTTAATGTATTGAATATGTGTAGACTAGATCACATCTGCCTGCAAAGAACAATTGCTTTTTTTCAGAGATGCACAACCCTATATTATAGTATCCAACTCTGTAATATAAGCCATGAGTTCCCTGCCTCACCCAAACATTCCCAATGGATTCTTGCTCTCATACACTATGAGTTATCATTCTGCCCAGAAGACATTAGTAGACACTCCACAAAGGCCATGTAATCTTCAGCAGCAGCTGCGCATGACACATTTTGCTGCAATAATTATACAGGGTGACAACTTGAACTCATTCATCCACATTTATAAAACATTTTGGATGCTCGATTCCCATGAAATGCTTCATTAATTAGGCAGACCTGGCTAGCCTGGTGGTGTGATTTCCTGAAACTACCAAGCCAAAATTGAATCATATCTCTTGTGATTCACAAAAATCCAGATGAAAGGATCTTGTTGCTTAACTGCAACTGTTGCTTTTTGAGGGCTAATCTGTGTATTTCATAACTCTCTTCCAATTTGAGGTTATTACATTATAATATGTATTTTATTTTCCATCCTCTCCTTTGAATTTTAAAAGTAATAATAAATTCTGTAATTTTAAATCATAGATCTCAAAACCAAGACAAGTCTTGCTATTTATATAATCATTGATACCCCTTCATAGGGCCCAGTTATCTGCAGGACCGCATTCTACCCATCGATACCTCCCGCCGTCCTGTTCGCTCCCACAGAGCGG
>JANHFO010007413.1:98011-108728 GCA_032468095.1 Pareas carinatus
TTTAATTGTAATGCAGGCTTTTGGTTTAATTCTTTTAATATGTTTTTAATGTCTCATGTTGTATATGTTTTTTATTTTCCTGTAAGCCGCCCTGAGTCCTTCAGGAGAAGGGCGGGATACAAATAAAAATTTATTATTTATTATTATTATTATTATTCAGTGTTCCAAAATTTGGATCAAATAATGTGAAATACAAATTTGTTTTTAGAGTATTTGGGTTTCCAGGGAAGTTTATTTACAAACTAAACATAGACATTGGTACTTCCATAATGTACATCCTGCTGTATAGCATCTGTTAGAAGCTACTGGAAAAGGGCATCTGGAAATTCAAGATATTTTACTTGCAATATTCTAACAATTCTCAACTTTTATTGCCACCCTGGGTGAAATAAGCTTTTTATCCACCTTCAGCCAGTGCATTATTTATGACCCTTTATGCACAGGGGGAATCTGGCTACAGTGCCTCAACACTTGGGCTTCTGCAGTTTGTTCCTCAGCCAGACCAAGGCAGTCCTCACAGGAAAAGCTGCATTTTTTAAAAGAAGGTGTGTGCTGAAACCAGAAAACTACTCTTCCAGAGGGCTTTTGGAACTGAATGTTCATAATCTTTTACTTTATAAGATCTAATTATCTAATTGTTTTGTTTAACTGACTTTCTTAGTAAACTAGATTAATATGTTAATATGTTATGTTACATTTTTATGCATTGGTTTTAGATTTAATATTGAACATTCTATAACTTGGTTCCTTGTAAGCCATTGGATTAGATGGCACATAAATAATAATTATTGTTACTTTATAATAGGCACATATTATTCAGTCAACATTGTAGACAAAGACTCAGAACATTTTTGATAGAATCATCACTGAAAACAGCAAAGTGAATTTAGCAGTTGGGAAATAAATAAACTGTCAAATTCTCTTATGGATTAGCAATTAAGAACCAGAAACAGCAAGCAGAAATAAACCTTACAATGGAAAGAGATAGTGTGAGTGCAACATATACCAAGTGTATTGGATATCTTAGGAAAGGGATGTTGAAATTGAGGGAGTGCATAAGCAATACTCACATGACTTCATCTCAACCTCACTGTAGAGTTGAGAAAAATACAGAAAGGGACAACTAAAATGGTCGTAATATTGTAATATTTTTCCAATAAAGAAAGCAGAATACATATAAGGGTTATTGTGTTTAGAAAAAGAAGAAAAAGATACAGAGCGAATAGAGAAGTGAATTTTTTTGACAGTGGTTTGAGAAAAGATAAAAAAGATAATACAAACCAAATCTATTTTGTAGAATCACATGGCTTTGGGAAATTTATTGAAGATTGATCTGTCAATCAATATTAACCATGATAGTTAAATGGAATCTCTTGGTACAGTGGTCGTATTTCTCCAGATCCCAGTGGCAAGGGGACAAATGGCAATTCAAGCTCTGCTTCAGGCATCCCTGAAGCCCATTTTCAATATCCAATCAGTCGTGTTTTTCCCAGCCTTTCAGAATCCGTGATTTACATGTTTTTCTCTTGCTCGTTTGCCTGGTAACATAAATTCTGGTGTAGATATATTTGTCTTTTCTCTCCTTGGTGGGAAAAATTTGAAGGGCGTTTACGTGACATTTAGCTTTGGGAAACACAGAAGCCTCTCTGAAGCAGCCTTATAACACAGAGGCTTCACCATATGATTAAGTCAAATATGCACTTTTAAATCTTTTTTTTCATCAACCAAGAAAGGTTGGGAAAAGAGGGTATTATACATTGCTGTGTGTTGTTTTTCCATATTCAAGTATGTTGTTTGAATAAAGTTACGTATAAAAAAGTGTTCCAGAGATACCTAACCCACGTAACCTGAGACTTTGAAAGACCGTTTCTCAAGGAAAGCACTGGGTAGGAACAATTTGCGCAATTTACCTGAGCTATGTTTTTATATTTCAAAAGATCCATAGCAAATGCTATTTGATATACTGTCATAGTTATAGACTATTTTTGAAAAGGCATGAAACGGACTAGTTTGACTAGTTTTTCCATAATTAGTTTCAAGGTGGTTTTTTAATGCATTGAAGAATAAATTGGCTTTCTTTCCATGGTATTCTGCAGATAAAAAGGTCTTAAATACTCTCACCACATGCTGATGTGTTTGAAAAAGAAAACCCAGAAAATGCAAAATAGCAGCTTGTGATATGATTTGCTATAAATGTCGCCTTTAATATGCTGATCAAATGTATGTAATGTCTATTTGTAATGTGGCATCACCACTACAAGAACAGTGCAGAAACAAAAGAGTTTTGAGAGGAGTGTAGTTAGCTATTGCTTATATGCATCTCAATAAAAGCCATGGTAGCTGGAGATTTCTGGGATTTAGAGTCTGGACATCTTAAAGTTGCCATGATTGAGAACCACTTCTAGCGTAATAATATGAGCAAGAAGCATGAAGTCTTGTATTGCTGTACCTTTGCATCTGTGTGCCTTTTAAAGGAAGGGTAAAAGTTCATCCAGAGTTCCAGTAATTGCAGATTAATTCCTGAATTTTTGAACATAGTTTAATAAAATCCTATGAACAAATTCAAATTAAACATTCTCTCTCTCTCTCCCTCTCTCTCCCTCTCCCTCTCCAATTTTTGGCTAGGGTTCATGCATTAAAAAATGGGTACATCCGTTGTGTTTGCCTGCCTTCTCATATAATAACATGGTGCTTCTTTACAATTCTTAGATCCTTACCTTTTCTGAATTGATGTTTTATCAGGAAATATTGATGATGATATAGATAGATTCCATAATAATTGCAGATAATACAAGAGGAAGTAAATAATTACCGGTGGAAGTGAACTGACTTCCCAAGCCTTTGTGAATTACAGGATGAGCAACATGGAACAGTGCTCTGAGCACTAGAGGGGGTCTGCTGCTGAGCAATTAGGTGTAACTTGGTGCATAAAAGAATGAATGTTATTGTCTCTCATTTTTGCAGATCTTACTTACAGAAGAGTTTGTGGAAAAAATGCTGGAAGAGCTAGAAGATCTGAGTTCTCCAGAAGAAGTAAGTTTACTTAATCCTAATACCTGAAGAGACACTCTTTACATAGGTAGCCCTCACCTTACAACAGTTCAATTAGTGGCGGTTGAAAGTTACAATAGCAGTGGAAAAAGTCACTTAATGACTGTTTTTTCACATGACCATTGCAGCATCCCTGTGATTATGTGATCAAAAGTTTGATGCTTGGCAACCAACTGAATGACAGTTTCAGTGTCCTGGGATCATGTGATAATCTTTTGCCATCTTCTGACAAGCAAAGTCAATGAGGAAGCCACTTAACCATGTTACTAACTTAACAGCCACAGTGATTCACACAACAACTTTGTCAAGAAAAGTTGTAAAATGAGACAAAACTCAACAAATGTCTCACTCAAAAACAAATTTTGGACTCGATTGTGGCATTAGTTGAGGACTACCTGCATATTGGAATTCTTTGTTGAATGAACTTGAAGAATTAAGAAGTTCCTTCAGTAAGGACCTGTATACTCTTTCCCTGAAACATTTCCCCCCTTTATGGTAATGTTATACATCTTTAAATGTATTACTTCAATGCAGGTTTCATTGCAATATTACTTGTATACTATGATTAAAAATTATGAAAATTCTGTTACTTAGAAAACTTAAAAAGTGTTGAAAATGAGACATCCTGTTTTCCCTAAAATAGCCAGTACTTTGCTCAGAGGAAAATCCTTGAACTGTTTTTGTAGTTTTTGTTGTACATACTTTTAGATTAATTGCCCTTTAACTCAACAGATTTTCCCCATGGAACAATTTTTAAAATTTTTTGCTGCTACGTTAACTATCTTTCTATGAACTATCAATCATCATATAATTGCCTTCTCAATTTTTTTATAAAGACAGTGAATAAATGTAAAGACATCATAGCCGCCTTGTACTATAGACACTTTGCTATAATGGAACTGGAGAGGGAAAGAGTATTTTTGCTTGCTTTCCTTGCAAAAGTGTTCTCTCTGCAACCTCACATTCTCTTCTCGCTGTTGAGTTCCTGAGACTTCCTTATCTTTCAAAGCTGCATAATCTCTGTTAAAATTGCAGTATTGTGAACTTCTTTTTATTTGCTTCTGTATTATATAACGATGTAAAATATCTTGAAATTTTGAGGGAAAAAATACATTTTCTCACGTGAAATATTGTTTATGCAGTTTGGGTTTTATTGTCAGTAGCTTCTTAATTTTATTATTTTCATGGTCTTCTAAAAACTAAGACTTTTTCTGTATTGAAATAAGCCTCTTTTTCACTTATTAATCTAGTTCTTCATTTGTTGTTTATTTCCATAGGTAGATCAGGTTTTTTTCAGATAACTGTTTTATGCATTACTTCAGAAGGGATTACTTTTCTATGTAATTCTGCAGAAAAGTGATAAAACAGTGCCTTCAAATTTTGTTTTTGATCCAAATTGTAGTTTTAATCACCCTAGTTTCTAGCAATTTCTATGAACACTAACTAATTTCTTTGTTTTTTAGTTCAAGCTTCCAAAGGAATATAGTTGGCCTGAAAAGAAACTAAAAGTTTCCATCTTACCCGATGCTGTATTTGACAACCTACTCCATTAAAAGACAGCTGACGCCCATAAGCAGCAGCTTACTGTTTATTTCCCAAGGACTCATGGGAGAACTGAGTAGAGTAAAAGTTGGTCCTGACAATGTTGCTGCATAACTACAGCAGAAGAGGGGTTACTCAAAAATAGTTCAGCCAGAAATGTTCATGTCTGGTTTTCTCCTTTTTCGTCATGGCTGAACTCTTGAGTATCTGCATATGAAAGAGTGCAAGGCTTAGAGAGAGGAAGAAGTATTCCACTATGAGTAGCAGCTGTAATACATCTCCCACTATTTTAACTGGCTCTAGAACTGCCTGCTGCCTTAGTTGAGGGTTTATATTGCTCATCTGCATTTGTTGTACACATGTTTCACCTATAAGCACATAATTATTAATTAGATGTTTTCTATAATGTCAAACTTCTTTTGTTAGCTAGGCTCCTCCTTACCAGAATTTAATTCTTTAATGCAAGTTGCAATTCCCAAAAGAAAATGAGATTCTCCACATGCATTGAGAGTAAATAGAGTAAAAATTACTCTATTACCTTGGCCCCAAGCATTTCTTGTGGTTCAGCTGCAATGAAGTTGTGCTGGTGGGTTGGGTCTCTTAGTTCAGATTAGTTGACCCCTATAATAAAATGAGCCTTTTGTTTACTTTTCTGTAAAGAATGGATTATTCATTACTATAATTTCCAAAAACAGTTTAATGATAATAATATCAGCAACAACTTCCAAACTGAGCCTGTGAATATTAACAGATTTGGAAAGAAACCTAGCTGTATTCAGTTGGACGTATTTCTAAATAAATGTACATTAAATTATAAGTTTTTTATATATTACTTGGAGAATGTTTGAGGACAATAAGCCCCTCCAACCCAACCCTTTTCAGACACTTTAATTGTGAGGATAACCCTAAGTTATTGGTTTATAAAGCATATTAAATCATCGCTCGTACTTTTACTGATTACCAAGCAAGAAATATGACTGATTAATTTTATATGTTTTTTTCATTGTACTCACTGAGCTATAAAATGAGTTAATGGCCTGTCTTATTTGTATTAGCACTGTTAGCACTTCTGTTTTTATGAAAATTCCTGATGCTGCATTCTTTCTGAAAAATTTGAACCAACTCTCTTCGTTTCATGTTCTAGAGGTGCCCATGAGCCTGTTACCTTATATGTATATCAGCTGTGGAACAAAGCAGTTCAACAAAACATTTAATTTTTGTTAAAACCATGTTCTCACTTTTTATTAATGAAATAGAAAGCCTTAAATTTGCTCTGATGAATATTGATTGAGTCAGGCCTCTCCAGAACTTATAATTTACATAGAAGTCTGAATTGTTTTTGTACTATGTGAAAATATGCGTTTTTTACAATTTACAAATGTTTGGTATTCTTCCTCTGCAACTCAAAGGCTAGGTTAGAATCACAATCGATAAAATAAGGGGATACTTTTTATGCAATGACATTTTGGAAAAAGAGAGAAATATATATATTAAACATGAGCTGATCTTTATATATTATGAAACACTCTTTGTATTGCCAATAGGCTTTCTATCAGAATGAAAATAACCTTTGTTTTCATGTTAAGATGTTTGATACTGTGATATACTAATCATTCTGATATTTAGAGAGCATAAAGCAAGAAGGCTTTGAAGTTCATAATCTGAGAGGCTTTTGGGAAGCCTAGCTCGCATTTTGAGTAGATATTTAAACAAAATCAACAATCTTAAATTAAGAATAGAAGAGTACAAACATGTAACAGAGCTACCTGTAAGATTCCCTAGTGGAAATGTACATGGGTTATGTTCACACATAACATGCAACCAAGATCATTAACCATTATTTGTCGAACAAACCAGAGTCAATTTTCTGAGACAACAGAATGATTGTGATTTGTTTGATCAATTTCTTATTTTCCTTCCATTTCTTCTATCAATCAACTGATATTATCAATCAACATAATATTCTTAATAAAAGTTAAAGAGCAAGAGGGTTTTTTGTTTGTTTGTAGGAAGATTTATTCATAATTTGCTCTCCAATTAAGCAAGTGGTAGTCAGGGCCAAATGTGATGCCCAGATCTTCTCTTGATAGCTCTCAGATCCTTATCCAGCTGTGCTGCAGATGTTGGCAGTACAAATGATGAAAATTGCTAGCATGGTTTCCCATCATTTTCTGTCAAAATATTCATTAGAACCAATATATGGTCTGTAACACACAATGAACTTTTTTTAGAAAAACAAATCCTCTGCAAAACCCAGAAAATTCTACTAATCAGTTATGTGAAAGCCCATTTCATTCCTTTGTACCCCAAGAAATGTGTGTGTATACCTTCCATTCTCAAAAAGGACAGTCCTGAGGTTTTGTGATCATTGTTGTGTTGGCAGTGAGGTTTATGGAATTGGTATTGTTTTTCGTTGTTGACATTTTCATTAGATGTACACTTTTTTTTAATGAATTTGTAGAATTTACAGAGCAGTCATGTTTTGTATAGGTTTTGTTTTGCTTGTGTCATCTAAGTATGATTAGTTTTATTTCTGTGAAATTGGTATCTTGTTGAAATATGTATGCTTTGCTTTGGCATTGGGAAGCAATTCCCTATCCTTTCAGGGAGAAGTTAGGCATGGGGGAACAAAATAGCCTGAGTGGCAGAAATGCTGGGTAGTTTTTTCCCACAATGGTACTCTTATTTAGTTTTTGCAGGAATTGAAGTGAGAAGCCTACTTCTTAATTTTTATTCTTCAAACTGTAATTGGATCTAACATCATTGAAATGCTTTTATGTGGAAAGAAAAATGATCCATGCTGGTAGAAAACAGCTATACTAGAGAAATGACTAAGCTAGAGAGAACCTTTCCTACAAGATCTAATTTACTACATATCACTATTCTACGGGTGTGTGCACATCTTTAAATTTAAAAAGCCCAGCTGACCTGGAGAAATTCAGTATCTTGTTTTTTCACAATGACCAGTAGATGCCTTTGAGAATCTCATAGGTCAGGATATAACAATAGCATCCTCTTCACATAAATTAGTTTATGTATATAGTTTATTTGGGAACATATTCATTACTTTAATGGGAAAGTGTTAGTCACAATTGTCTCATTGATCTCTCTCTATAGTTAACCCTCAGTTTGTTCTTTTTAAAATTGAATAAAGAGTTTCTTGTCTTGAGGAATAAAGCAAAGGAGGCAGAGTCGGTATACTGTGAAGTGCTAAACTGGAATTTGAAAACCATTGTGAATTTCTCATGAAGGATCTATAAGTTAGAGATAAATAGAATTACCTCCTATGTCTCATAGGGGTTTCCTGCAAGATCCTAGTGTTTTCAGTGTCATGTCCTGCACAAGTATTTATTTTGAAGGGCAGAACTGACCGAAATATATTTCTTAAATGACTGTCTCGCTGGATTTCCAGAGAGTACATTACAGGTTTTTTTATCTACTTGTATGTAACCGCAAGTTACTGGCTTGGCAAATCAAAGGTATGGCGCTTTTATGTATTTTTGTTTAATCAATAACAATTTATGACTGTCAGTTCCCTAAGGGACATAATGGAACAGGGCTTGGTCTCTCTTCCAACTCTTTTATGGGCAAATACTCACACTGTGACTAGTTATGTTGGCTTTTTATTTTTTTCCCCTCAACTTTAGGTAAGAAGAGTTTGCTTTGCACTCTTGTTCTTTGCTTGCTAGTTCCTGAAGTGTTTTACCGGAAATAGACGCCTTGGCTGCTGTTCAGTTGGTTTGCACCTGCTACTTAATCCCTTCAGCACCTGGAGCAGTAAACACCCTTCCTGGCTTGTTGCAACAATTATTAACTTTTAGTGCAGCTGTTGCACTAGTCATATGCCAGGATAATACTAACAGAGCCACCAGACCGTTCCAGACTGTTTAACTATCTAACTATGAAAAAAAAATCTGAGTAGGTTAGTTATCATACAACCTATGAGTAGAATAGATATTTGAAGCTATTACACACGTTGCTGATTCTGACCTATCTTGTTTTGCTAAGAAGTCGAATTCCACAAAAGCACTAAAGATTTTTGTAACGCTAAAAGGTACAATTCCAAGTTGAAACAGTTTTCCACGTTCAAAATGCAAACGGTTGGATTGTATTTTAAAATAAATCATATTTAAATATACAATCCTATAACAACATCAAGGATAAGCTGCCTAAAATACGGTAGAGGAGCAAAAAAGGAAGAAAGTCATTGTTCACTGCAGAAGCGGGTATAAAAAAAAGAAAAGCTGGGCTCAGGCTGAAGAAGACAAAAGTAGTAAACATTTTCGTGGCTGTTACATTAAATCTACATCTGTAGACTTCACAATATTTCTTTATATTTTATATAAATGTGTACATCTTGAACTTCATGTTTCCCTTTTATCAGATGGTGGTTGGGCAAAAGTAAGAGACAAACCTTTGAAGTCTCTGCAGGATATTTTGCATTGCAGTCTGATGATCAGTGCAGAATTAGAAGTGAAAGTGACTTCTATGGCAGATTAAAAAGGGATTGCACTGTCATGCGATTGCATTCTCTTCTTCCAGTAGTAGGGACACAATCACAACATGCTTTATAGGAACCCCTTTTCCACATGATCCCTATGCATAAGGGAAGTAAGGGATCAGCGAGCAATTCTATGTCCATAAGCATTTTAATGACGAGACAAATATAATATTGTTTCTCAAGAGTACCATCGGTGCAGTTTTTAGGGAAAAAAATAATGCTGTCCTTCCTTTGGTAGCCCTGTGACATTCCCATTTCCCACTTGTATGTCCTTTTCTGCTAGACATCTTGAATGTCAAAATTAGTACTGTATCTGATATAAATTTATAAAGACTCCAAGCTAATCCATTTTTTAATTAACTTGTGAATGTTATGTATTATGTTTCATATATATTTCTCTTTTTTCCCTTCTTAAATTGCTCACATACATAGTAAGAGCTTTTAAGCTTTCTGTTGTTTTTCCCAGGCTGTAATAAAATGTTTCTTATTTTTAGCCAATTTCCTCTATTGCAAATATTTTGAAAGAATCCGTCCTTATCAGAGACGAGGAAATAATACATTTAAAATCCTTCATCAACTATATTTTCATTTCAGAAATTGTTTTAAAGCTCCTCCCTAGCCGTTATTTTCTTTTTCAGGGTAAAGTTATAGATTTCTTCTATTGAATTCTTAGGACATAAATCTTCAGTGAACAGAAGAAGGTGATTTTGTGATCCATATTCAGAGTATATGCTATAATATGGACACTGTGGTTAATACAAATGCCTGTCGTGAGCCCCGGGTGATAAGAAGATGCAGGAGCGTGCATGTTTCTTGCTGGACCTTTTAATTCCAGGTTAAGCTGAACTAACTTTCTGATCAGATTTACTTTCAAGACTGAAAAAAAATATCACTTGTCTTAGAAAAAGAAAAACCTATTTTAATTTTAAAATGTATGAAATAGTTCCAAACATTAACACTGCTTTATGTTTATGAACAATGCTGCCTGCGATGTAGCTTTTCTGGAGCTGTAGTTTACTTTAACAGTAGCAAAGACACACAAAGACATGCAGTTTAATCATAGTTTAAAGATATAAAATTGATATTCAGTAGTAGCAGGTCTGAATTCTACTGCAGCTGAAAACAGCACGAGAGTGTTAAAAGCTTAAGTCGAGGTAGTATCACACTTCAAATGAAAAGAAATACCTTTCCTTTTTGAATGGTTTTATCTCAATAGGAACAAGAGTTCTCTATTAAGTAGAGGACTTATTAACTTTATGTTCTTTTTGAAGGGAGAAGAGTTTTTGTGGGATGCAGTTTTATATTTCAGATGGCTATGGCTATACTGTAGTTTTAGGAAACTAAACAAATTGAAATATACTTTTGGAGGAATTAATCCTTAGACTTGTTCAGATACTGATTCTGACTGCTGGGGCTATTTTGAAAAGCTTCAGCTGAGGTGAACCTTTTTGTAGTTCACCTGTGAGTGTGTGTGGGGCGCGTGTATGTGTGTTCATTTCTCTACAAATATATTAGAGTTGCTGCAGAAACTGACTGAAAACAGTTTACTTCTCCTGCGGTAATATTTCAATACTTTAGTATACCCTTTTTCTGGGGGGGGGGGGGGGGGGGGGGGGGGGGGCG
>JANHFO010007413.1:108828-121582 GCA_032468095.1 Pareas carinatus
GAAGTTTTAAAAATATTTTATATTAGTTTGTAATGTATATTCTTACATTATCGCAGTGCTGGTTTGAACTACTTTTTTGTAATATTTTTGTGAATCACAAAGCTTTTGTTTCCCTTCTGTGTATTCAAAGTACATTAAACCTGTTTGCATATTGTGTCCTGTGTGTATTTATTGATTGCAGAGTTGATGAATTAGATTTTATTTTTCACTTCTACTTAATTTTCTTTTCCCAGGTGATATCTGCAGGTTTTTAGAAAGCTGTAACCGAAATGGGGTGACTTTTCATAGAGACTAGAAGTGCTCACTGATTTTTAGCCACATCCTATCTCTGTGTTCTAGAGAAAGCATAGCTCTGTTACTGTATATAATATATACAGTATAATACATTATATTGAGATATCAATATAATTTGATAATTGGATTGCTTAAGTGCCATTAATTTGGTTTGACTGCTAGTGGCCATATAAGTAGATCTTCTCCAGGAAGCTCTATTCTCTGCCTGGATCTTCAAGTCTTACAATAGTGAAAACTAGTGAGAGAAAATACATTCAGCACCTGGGGTATTGGGGAGAAATCAACTTTGTTTCATAGTTTCACCACTCCATTGGATCATGCATATACCCTGGGATCCATATGATATGGAGCCACACTTTGTAGCACTGACTCACCTTCATCGATCTCTTGATTTATTGCACTTCACAACATACGTCCTGTGGCTTATTGCAGAAAATCATTTCATTGTCTTATTCTTCTCAATTGAGAAATTACTGAGTTTCCTATAAGGCTACATCTCATTTGGAATTCTTACTGTAATGGAGTAATATACCTGGTCCACCCAATGAGGTGTACCTTCTTGACCAGCGATGGCTAAACTTTAATGCACCGATTGCCCAGCCTGATGAATTGCAGCTAATGAGTCACAGCTTGTGATGTCACTGCCTGGCGCCACTACTCTGAGCACGCGCAGGGCCCTGTGATGTCATTGCCTGGTGCCGTTACTGTCTTTCTGAGCATGCTCAGCTCGGGCGATGCTGGGTGACGGCTTGTGTGCCAACAGAGAGGGTTCTGTGTGCCTGCTGTGACATGCATGCCATAGGTTTGCCATTGCTGTTCTAGACCACTTGAATGCTTATACTGTCAATTTGTACAAATTCATGTTTTTCCAGAAATCCTTTAAAGGGGATAAAATAATTATGTGGCAAATTTTGATTCTGCAGTTCATAGTGCTGTACATATAAAGGATGAAATGAGTTTGTGTAGAGACCTGGGGGATCTTTCTGTAATCACTGTGGGGTTTTTGTTGCATTACTACCATATCAACAGATGATAGGAACAGTAGGAGATACTCCGTGAGTCATCTTGATGTGTGTATATGTGTTCCTGTAACTGATTAAGAAAGTTCTGAGAAACTGAAAATACTCTTATACTTTAAATTAGTGATTTTTTAGCCTTCTTTTAAAAAAACAACAACTGCTGATCGCTGCCTAAACTCAAGCATTATCTATAGTAGATTTGTTCTATTTTCCACTAGTATAGTGCATTAAGAATACGCTAGTGATGAGTTGGATTACTAAATAACATGGCATGAATAAGGGCTAAAGTTAAGCTTAGGTAAAGTGTTTATTTTCAAATGACATCTTGTTTGCAATTAAAACTTCAATAAAAGATAATGAATCGTCTTCAGCCTTCAACTGATTGAGTATTTATTACTGGTATATTTCCAATTTTAAATTACAGTGAAACAATTGAACAAACAAGCTTTTCAGTATTTAACTTTACTTTTCTTAGTGGAGTATTTTGGCTTGATGAGATTTTCACAGCTGTTTGACAAGCATGCTAATTTTTCTCAGCAACGCTTATATCCCATTTTGCCAGTTTTTGCTTGTGAGTGCAGAAAATCCCAGTTCACATTGGTAAATGTGTTAAAAATGATGTGAGTCTTACCAGACTCCTTTTTCTGCAATTGAAGTGTATTCATTCTTTGCCTACATCCAGAATTCAAGAAAATACTTCTATGTGCTTTAATTTCACTTTGCTGTTCTTCTGTCATACACTAAGTCCTCCCATTCTGTGAGACTAAGCTGAAGTTGGTTTGGTGTTTCAATAAAGTGG
The DNA here is from genome assembly GCA_032468095.1 of Pareas carinatus. NCBI lineage: Eukaryota > Metazoa > Chordata > Lepidosauria > Squamata > Pareidae > Pareas > Pareas carinatus. Next base: position 110,941 of record JANHFO010007413.1, read on the forward strand.
TTTCTCAGCCAGTCGCAGTTTTCAAAGGTAGACTAAAATATATTTTCTTTTTCAGTACTTTAAGCCACTCAGCAATTACTGGTATGACCCCATTCTTGTTTGCTGCAGTAATATTGGGAAATATGCCCATATTCCCCCCCTTCACTTTTCCAGTCCAAATTCTTTATTAATTTGATCTGTAGACATTTTTACCTTTGTCTTATTTACATGTCCAACAATAGCTACCAAGTAAAATAACTTTGCAGACTTAAGAATTTCCAGTAACACAAACTCCTAGTTGCTGAAGGTAAGTATCACATTCTTCAATGACATCACAGTTTCTCATAAGCTTCTAACCAATATAGGGGTGAAGCAAAAATTATGCAATTGGTTCCAATTTCTTCACAAAATTTGGGAAACAGGTGTAACTAGTGACCCACCACTTTCATGACTGCCTACCCGTTTTCAATTTGTAGCCAGTTTTTGCAGCTAATGCTTCATGATACTGAAGAATATGTATTGTTATAACCAGTGCTTTTTTTATAAGAAAAGGTGCCAGAACTCACATCTTGTTAATCTTTTATTAAAAACATTATATATTCAGTTCTTAACATAAATTTAATTTATTGTATTTAAGGCAAAAAAAGGTGCCGGAACTGTGTTCCGGAGCCTTCTATGACAAAAAAGCACTGGTTATTACTGCTTAATGTTTTCCATTAACACAAATTCTTTTATTGAGTCAACCATTAAAGGAACAGCATCTTTACAAATTCCTACGTGCACAGGATTTATAGGGCAAGGCAACAGATTCCAAGTAGCTAACGTAAGACACTACCTTCCCCTTGGGTTTTTCCATCACATGTTTTACAATATAACTATCGTTCTATTTTACAATCATCAACATGGCAAATGAATGTCAGTAATTGAACTGCATCCATTTCTCTTTTCAAAGTGAGGTATAAATGATTTCTTCAGTGTTGTGGCTAACCTACTATCCAAGAGAAGAATTTCCTTTAATTTTTTGTTCTGCTTCACTCCAAATCTTGGTTTTCCAATGGCACTACAAGCAGGAAAAATCAGTATCTCTGTGATTGTGTAAGGATCCATAATTAAGGGAATAAATTCTGTGACTAATTTTTCATGTGCTTTCCTTGAAACTACTTTAGTAAATTTCAAACTCCAAATAGCATCAAAGTCTATCAATAGCAATGCCATTTTTAGTGAAAATAAATAGTATTCTTACTTTCCTTAGTCACTTTATATTTACTATGATTTACTATTTCTTTTTTCATTTATATTCCACCTTTGTCACTTCATTCTCATCACTGTAATCTTTATATTTTCTTACTAACTACCCATTAGCATTTTTAGGGCAGGTCACTACATTCCTAGTGTCTTTGGGCATCACTATCACTTCCTTATTGACCAGTTCAAACTAAGCTACATACTTGCATTTGTTACCTAGGGTTTATTCACACGGGACAGCTTTCGAATCTGGTAACATTTTAAACTGGGGCTTAGTTGTTAGCTGACTCACCTTCAGGCTCCTGAAGCATATTAACCCAGATTTCAACAATACTTGTTCCAGTCAGGACATCCCTTACACAAGAATGAATTCACAAAGCAGAATCACACATCTACTATAATAGTACATTCACTCCTTAATAATTTGAAGTTTGTTGTAAAACCTTTCTGGTTCTGTCAGATTTTTTTTTTAAAAAAATGTACCCAATTTGATTGACTCAAGCTGAAACAATCCACTAAGGACTGGACCCTAGACCAGTGGCACTGGGGACTGGTTTCATGGGAAAAGGTTTTTCCACGGACCGGAGGGGGGCATGGTTTTGTGTGCTACCTGGATTTTGTCAATGGGGCTTGGTTTGTTTTCGTGGCCCGGTTGCTGAACCAGGGGTTTGGGACTGCTGCCCTAGACAATAGAATTTGTATATCTCCTTATAAGGGTTGGAGAGAAGTTTTATTTTGAAAAAAAAGTATCCAAAATATAAAAGTGAAACGTGTGCGATCTTTCTAAATCTGTTGTCTTAAAATATGACAGTGTTTCTATATTATGTTCTACTACTTATATGCCATACTCGATACTGTTACTTGTATTTCTATGCTATATTATACTATCCTCTAAGTATATTATTCCTATTCCTATTATATTACTATTATTACTAGTATAAAATAGCGCTTTAACACTTGACATCCTGGTTTGGCCTTATATTCCATCCACACTCTTATTCTCACAGATTTTCTTCTGTTGCTATTTTCTTCTTTGTTGATGGCAACAGATAAACACTGACACTTTCCCAATGCTGAACTTTGCTGGGTTTTACTTCTTTTTCTTCCAGACCCTTCCATTTCTATAAAGAAAACTTATTTGATGCTTTCTCTGTAGTTGTTGCTGCTGCTGCGTTTCCCAAAACATGCACATTTCTTCTGTTTTCCTCTTGTCTTCTCCCTTCTCCTTTCTCTGTTTCAAGGTTGCAGTTTTTGCAAGCAATTCTGCCATGCTGATTCTGGAGAGAAGGTTCAAATAAGAGGAGAGAAAAGCAGCACAGATGTTTGCAATATTTGCAGCTTGCTCTTCTAGACTATTTATGTGGCATACAAGATGACACAGCAGTCTGGATAAGAACCACGGCTTTAAATGAAAATTAGTCAACAGACTTATATTTTCTGTGAATTTGGGTGTTAGTGCATTCATTCAATGCTGAACATTTCTGCAGGATCACAATAATGTTGTAGTATCTGTTGGATCAGTCCACCTGCATTTTGGGGTATCAAGTTGTGAGCTGAATTGTTGAATCCTGGGTGTGGAGGAAACGGTCAGGTAGAAAACTTGCAGTTTTGAACAAGAAGGGAAAACTCCAGATGCCTGTTGTTGCGTCCTGGGTTCCGCAGTCATGGAAGGAGACGGTGTAGGTGAAACAGGAACCGTTTATTTACAGGTCAATAACAATAGATGTTCTCTTTACAGCAGGCTCTAGCAACTCCTGCTCAACTGTGCAACGTGCATGCTTATATACATATAACAGCCACTAGGCGGCAACCAATACTCAATCTGGGTTTTCCCAGGCAATCCCCGGGCCCACAGGCAGCCTGTCTGGAGGTCTAAAGGCTTCAGCTACTTTAGCCCAGTGATTCAGCAGTTTCCATTTAAAACATACACCTAGATATAAGGCCAATACATAACACCTGCAAAATTTCTTGCTTATAGGTACCATAGAGTAAGTATCTATACTTAACAGTTATCTGAATCTTCCCCAAACCATTTTTCCCGGGAAATTAATGAGAAGTTTTAGGCAATGCATTGGGTGAGGTTGTGTGCCTTCTCTAGGGGAAATGCCTCTATAGCTGTTTCTTTCATATTCATTTTTTCTAGTTTGTTTTACTTTAAATACTTGCATTGTTTCATTTTTATAAGTCTTCAAAAATAAGCCAAATGATAGATTGGGAATGTTGAACCATTTTGGTGTTACCACACATTTTATGATCTAGCTATATTTCACTGCAGGATTTAGATACTATTGTACATGAAGGGATTTACATCTGATAAAACATTAGGCTTTGCCTGACAAGCACAAGTTATTTGGAACATTTGGACTGGGGCGTAAAGGGAGGTGCAAGATAACAGCAAGAATGGGGCAATGATTTGTTCAGTCATTTAAAAAAAAGTTCTCTTCTGGGTGCCCTGAGGCACTTGCATCTGGCCTGTGCACACAGTTAATATTTCAACCGCTTTGAGGTTGAGCAGAATGTTAAATATCCACTGAGACTGGAGAAGGCCTGAGGCAGTTTCCAGGGGCTGGCAATACACTGGCAGCTATAGGCTTGCTTTTGCAAAACAGCAAAGCCTTGTGACTTAAGGCATTCGTCCAATCAACTGATAGCAACCCAACTAGTGAGGCAGAGATTGTTTCTTATCATTTTAAATTTTTTTATACCATATCTTGACAGTTTTGTACACAAATGATAAAACTTCATTTGGACAGGAAGACATATCCCAGACATGCCCATGTAGTTTTCATTGCAGCAATATGAACCATTTTTTTGAAAAAACAACAACATTACTCCGTTGTTTTTTCGTCTAGAATCCTATTCCTAAAATGATATTTCCTAAAACCTTTAGGAAATGATATTTCCTAAAACCTCCAATTCAAGTCATAAGACAGCTGTACTTTATTTTTATCGTTAAATACTGCGGTTTTAAAATTCGGATAGCTTTTGCAACCATCAAAACAAATTTTCATTTGTTTTACACTTGACTATAATAAGTCACACATCAAACAAAATGCCTGTTTTATGGACAATGGGATCAAGTCTGGTGGGTGCCATTTACCTGTGTCAGTTTCAACTTATTTCACAGCAAACTGGAATTCTTTGAGGTATGAAGTGGGGTGCCATAGTTTTAGCCACGTTCTGTACATTCTGCATTATTTATTATTTAGACTTATATACCGCTTAACAGTGCTTTACAGCACTCTCTAAGCAGTTTACACAGTCAGCCTATTGCCCCCCAAAATCTGGGTCCTCATTTTACCAACCTCGGAAGGATGGAAGGTCTGAGTCAATCTTGAGCCGGTGAGAATCGAACTGCTGAACGTGATGGCTAATGGCAGATGGCAGTCAGCAGAAATAGCCTGCAGAGCTGCTTTTAACCACTGCACCATCCTGGCTCCTATATAGTTGGGGATGCTCCATCACTGGAGATTTTTAAGAAGAGACAGCCATTTGTCTTAAATGGTATAGGGTCTCCTCTTTGAGCAGGAGGTTGGACACTAGAAGACCTCCAAGGTCCAGCTCTATTCTGATCGATTGATGCCTCAGCATCTTTTCTGTATTGTCTGTAGTCTTACAGTACACTCCTGTTGGTTCCACTTCCTTATTTGGATAATAACAGCTCAGAGACAGGGTTAGGTCATCCTCTACCCTCAACAGAAACAAAAGACCAACAGCACAATTCAGAAATGTCCTATAAGGACTATGCTTTTTCAAAGTCTGCTCCTCATGAATGACAGGGCTATCAAGGTTCTCCATTATGACTACTTCATGCTTCTTGCTTTTAAGAAGCTTCATTCCCACGTTCTCCTTGGTTGACTGGGTGACAATCAAAACTAATAGTAGTTTCACTGTTTCACTGTTGTTAACCCGGATGCTCTTTTAAGTATCATCAAGATTATCCGCCGGGATTCATAGATTGATAGTAGCCCAAACTCTCATCTTTGATAAGATTGTAGCACTAGTTGAGAAACGGCAATCGCTTGGTAGGACAGAGCACACCCGAGGGCGGTGCAAAGATAATGAGGCAAAGCAGCATCTGTTTTCAAGAAGGTCACATCTCTGGGGAACATCTCACCAGCACAGCTGGCTTTCAAACATCATGTGCTCCATCTATCAGGAAATACATGGAAAAAAGAGTTGACCTCTTACAAACAAAGGCTGCAAATGAAAAGCCCCTCTCATTAGCAAAACTAATGAACCCCAAGGTACAGAAATGTACATGCATGTACTATGGCATGTACTGGAAATTTTGAGATCACATCATGGGTGTTATTATAAAGTGAGTTTAGCCAGTCACAAACACACATATACCAGAAGGAAATCTCACACTGTTTTATTTCAACAGAATAACAAATTAACAGAGTTGAAAAGGACAATGGAGGTCTTCTAGTCTAACCCCCTGCTCAGACAGGAAACCCTATACCACTTCAGACAAACTGTTGTCCAGTCTCTTCTTAAAACCTCCAGTGTTGGAGCACTCACAACTTCTGGAGGCAAGCCATTCCACTGGTTAATTGTTCTCACATTCAGGAAATTTCTCCTTAGTTCCAGGTTGCTTCTCTCCTTGAGAAGCACATGATGTCACATGATCACCATTTGCAACCTCCTGCTGGCTTACCTATTTACTTTGTGTGTCATAAGCCCAACAGTGGAAGTCCCAAATGCAATTATTGTGGCTTGCTGCAACCATCGTAATTGTGAGTTGGGTGCTGAGCACCTGAATCATGATCACATGTCTGTAATGACAACAATGCAACAACCAGATAATACAGTCCCGGTGTTCCAGTAGTTAGAATGCAGCATTGCAGGCTGACTCTGCCCACAGCCTGTCTGACAAACATCAGTTTGCCTACAAGCGGAATAAGTCAACAAATGATACCATAGCTACTGCTTTACATTCTGCAGTGAGTCCTAAATCAGGATGCTTTTCATAGGTTATAGCTTGGCTTTCAATACTATTCTGCTGAGCATTCTTATTGAAAGGCTGACTGATTTGGATTTTCCCTCTTCCATCTGTGACTGGATAAAAGACTTTCTGAGGGACCAGCCACAAATAGTGAAGGTTGGGTCTGTCAGATCCACTTCCCTGAAGCTTAGCACTGGCTCCCCACAAGGCTGTGTATTCAGTCCCTAACTGTATTCACTGTGCACACATGACTGTGTATCATCTGACCCATCCACTATGATGGGTCACTGCTTGATCATTCAGTTTGCAGATGATACTACCGTATTGGATCTTATTATAGGTGGAAACAAAACAGCATACATGGGGGAGGTTCAAAAACAATCCATATGATGCTTACAAAACAACCTACACCTGAACATCAGCAAGACAAAGGAGATAGTGTTAGGCTTCTGGAAGAAGAGAGAGGAACTTGCCACACTTTACATCGAGGGGGGCTAGGTGGAGAGAGTTTCCTCCTTTTAAATTCCTGGGAGTTTATCTCAGTGAAGATCTCACCTGGAAAATCAACATGACCCAGCTGGCCAGGAAGGCCCAACAGAGACTCCACTTCCTTAGGGTCTTTCGAAAAAATAAAGTAGAACAACAGCTGATGACCTCCTTTTACCAGTCCACAATAGAAAGCATCCTCACATATTGCATTATGATGTGGTATGCTGGATTGACAGCCGCGGACAGAAAGACCTTACAGAGGGTGGTGAGGATAGCACAAAATATGGTGGGCTGTCCCCTGAGACCACTGGATGACATCGCTAGGGCCTGTTGCCTTAGAAGAGTGAGGAAAATCCCCAGGGATGACTCAAACCCTGGTCAGCCCTTCTTTACTCCCCTACTAACAGGCAGGAGATATAGAAGTATAGGCAGCCACAAAAACAGGCTGAAGAACAGTTTTTATCCATGGGCTGTCAGACTCCTAAATGAAGAATAATATTATAACAACGTGGTGTCTGCATGTGTTGGGGGGAAGTGCACGAAGGGAGGCTCAGACAACCTCATTGTACACATGTTGTACTATGACAATAAAGTTTCATTTCAGCCTGGACTTCGATCTCGATATGGCTCAAGGTTGACTCATCTTTCCATCTTTCTGAGGTCAGTAAAATGAGGGGCCAGATTGTTGGGGGCAATATGCTGATTTCTTTAAACCACTTAGAGAGGGCTGTAAAGTACTGTGAAATGGTTTACAAGTGCTGTTGCTATTGTTATCGCTATTCAGTGTTGTAATAACTTCAAATGGTTGCTGAACAAATGGCTGTACATCACTTTGAAGACTGCGTAGAGGAACAATTCAATATTACAATCTGGGTAGTCCTAAATTTACAACCACAGTTAAGCCCAAAATTGATACTGCTAAGGGAGAAATTTGTTGACTAAGTTTTGTCCCATTTTATGACCTTTCCTACGACAGTTGTTAAGTGAATCACTGCGGTTGTTAAGTTAGTGAGGCTGTTGTTGAGTGAATCTGGCTTCCTCACTGACTTTGCTTGTCAGAAGATTACAAAGGGGTCACATGACCTCAGAACACTGCAATTGTCATAAATGTGAGTCAGTTGTCAAGCATCGGAATGTAAATCAAATGTGACCATGGGGGATGCTGAAACAGACATGAGTCACTTTTCTCACTGCTGTTGTGACTTCGAACAGTCACTAAGCAAAGTGTTGTAAGTCAATGACTCCTTTTTGTTAAAGAGCATTACATGTTTTGCTCTATAAACATAAATGACAGCCGTATTTCTAATTCTTCATAAAATAGATTTATTGTCACAATCATATCTATGTTCCACCTGATACAGATTCCATAAATGGAGATTCAGTGGGAGAAATAAAATAAATTTTCAGGATAATGCTTTGCATTATATAACCCCATTTTCCAAGATTTTCACACAAAGCTTGGTTGAAGGTGTTTTATCTATAAAACTTCATTTTAAAGCTGACAGTTTAATCTAATAGAACTTTATAATAACCTCTTATTTTAGTATACTGATATAGAGAATGTAAGTGAATGATGTCTATACTAAAAATAATGTATTACAAGATAGGAAAATATGAAGAGCTCATTTTTTCATATTATTAGATATTAGAACTCACATAGTATCAAAGTTTACCGAATTCAAGAGCCACATTTAAAGCCAAACTGCTGCTTTGGCCTTAAACAGTTCCTTACAAATAAACCTGCAAAATAATAGGCGAGCATTCAAGCACATAAAATATAAGCAGATTGCAGAATTCAGCTTTGTTGTAGAAGGAATTGAGGAAGTTGTGGTAAGAATTTTACTTGCAAACAGATGCTAGATTATAAAATCGGGGAACAATCTGTGCCTGTTGGGTTGATTTTAATTGCTCTTTAAAATCAAACAATTTTGACCTCTGGCATGTAATGTTCTAAGAACATAAGAATAGCCCAGGTGGGTCAATTCAAGGCATGTCCAGCATTATGTTTCACTCAGAGGCCAAAGAAATGCCTCGGGGATGAACAGAAACAGAGTCTTCTGTTTCTCTCCAAAATTTGGCAAGGCTTTGCTTTCAATCACCCTGCTTTCAATCTTCCATCAGTGCCAATCATCTTTTCAAGCCACCCAAGTTCGTAGCTATCATCAGTTTGCCAAAATGAATTTCACAGAATAATTATGTGCTGGATCAGGAAATAATGTATTTCTTCTATTTCAAATCTTAACCAGATCATTGTCCTTTGATGACTGGGGGCCCCATTGTGTGTTTACAGAGGAAGAAAAACATCTCCCCACATGACTTTATACTCCCTGATCATGGCTCCCTTTAGCTGCCTTTAATTTGAGAGACCTAGCGTTTTCTTGACATTCTCCAAAATCACACTGGAGAGAAAAGAATAGAGATGCAGACCTAGAAAGAAGAGGAGTCTCACGAAAATTTGATTTCAGTCCCTACTTTCTGTCTATGGAGATTCTCAGTCCTCCAGGTCATGGCTGCCCCAAGCGTAGTTTTTCAAAAGGCAAAACTGGAGTTCCTTTGTTTTTCCTTGAAGATGCGTTGCTTCTCGTCCAAGAAGCTTCTTCTGTTGAGAACGGGTGAAGCTTCTTGGATGAAAAGCAAAATGACTTCAAGGAAAAACAAAAGAAAGTTCAGAGATGTCTTTTGAAAGAGCAACTTTTGGGTCCCTATTTTCCGCTGACATGGTTCCGTATTTAAGGACAAAAGTTCCAAAGTAATCATCAACTATGCTAAATTAAACGATGTTAAATGAAACTATTATCGTATATAGTTGTCATTTTTATATCACTTTGTATAACTGCCAAATGGGTTTTTTTAATTACAGTTCCACTCTAGAGAAAGCTATTCCAATCATTCTACTAACCTAAAACACAGAATATCTCAGCAGATTCAACTGGTAAAGAGCTGACATAGTAATCTAGTCTAGTACTAGTAATCCTAAATGACCAGCAACCAAACAGGGACCTTTTATTTGCAAAATGTAATTGTGACTACCTGTTGTATACCTGCTAACTCCTTCAGGAAAGGAGGAGGAGGAGAAAGACTGAGCATGCAGCTGGGAACAATGTTGTTAACTTGCTTATAGAACTGAGAATCATATGAGGTAAGCATGTTTTACAGTATGGATAATAGATACATGGATATATCGATTTTATATGATACGGTATGAAATATCCATATATTATATTAATATTCTGTTGTCATGTTTATATTCATATCCATATATTATATTAATATTCTGTGGTCATGAAAAACCTTAAACTTCCACTAAATATAGGGATACATGGATCTCCATATATTCTATTAATATTCTGTTGTCATGTTTTGGGGAAAAAATCTTAAGCTTCTACTAAATATAGGGATGCATGGATATATATATATACATTATACATGATTATATGACATATTCATACATATGAATATTAAAAATGAATATTTTATTGCCAGGTTTTGAGGGGAAATCTTAAATTTGCTTCCAATATTCAGAAACTGCGTGGATTTATTTCAAGAATTTTTAGTGTGTATTTTAGATTTAATATTTGTATACATGCCTTCAACATAAGGCATTCAGCATAATATTTCAGACATTTGGCTAAATCTGGCATCTCTTTTCTTACTCAGCTCGAAATTTCTTCAGCATTTTTTGTTAAGACTGACACGGTGCTAAATGACTCCACAAATTAAGGTGAATATATTCAAAAGAGCAGGAAAATGGTCTTTAGGAAGAAAACCTGGTCAACGTCCAAGTCTAATATGGATGATTAACCCAACCCGAAATAAAAATGCTTTTGACATATTAGGCAGGAGAGTCTTCAGCTCTCATCCCACACATCCAGCACAATTTTAACAATAAAGTGATTTATTCTACTTACCGTATTTTTTGCTCTATAGGACGCCCCTGACCATTAGACGCACCACGTTTTTAGAGGGGGAAAACAGGAATAA